>JAKUBJ010000009.1:0-226016 GCA_030566855.1 Tortispora sangerardonensis | reverse complement strand
TCTCAGTAAAATTCACGGGTACGACCTCCAAATGTATTACGTGAGTATGACCTAGAGCAGTATCTTATTCCCTGACCTTCTAAGAGGTCGGTCTACGTCTATATATATAGTACTAGGGTTCAGGGTTAGTACCTGTTCCCTATGCTTCGGATGCTAGTTCCGCAGCAGAGGGAGTTGGCGCTGTGGCCGATTGTATTACAAATCGTTATATTACTTTCTGTTACCAGTTGGGAGAAAATAATTATATAACCACAAAGATATAGCTTTCACATAGGCAAAATTGTATACGAAGCATCGAGTTTCCAGGTTCTAGAAAGGTCATTTTTAAGGAGATTTTTAAATCCATAATTCCACACGCGTGTTTTCTCAATCTAAACAAAGAAGTATACGAACCATAAGACATCCTAGCACATTGAAATATACAATAGATATCTGGTCATTGCTGTACCTATATTTGTGTATATGTGGAAATGTGTGGTGTCGAGATATCTATTGAGAATGGGAAAGATGTAACTGTAGGAGAAGTGCCGTTAAAATTGATAGATCAGATCGAGAATATAGCCGAAGATTCGAATTCTAGAATAGATATAGACATTGTACCAGAGAACTTCAGTTTAGTTGTTGGACAAATATATAGATCATCATTTCCAAGACCGGAACATTTTGAGTTTCTGAAAAGACTTAAATTGAAAAGTATTTTAGTATTGGTTCAAGAACCATATCCTGAAGAGAACCGTAAGTTTCTAGAAGAGCAAGGCATCCAGTTCTTTCAAGTAGGGATGTCAGGTAATAAGGAACCGTTTGTTAATGTTACAGATGATATGTTAACCACAGCATTAGCGGTTGCTTTAAAGCCTGAGAATCATCCATTGATGATTCATTGTAATAGAGGCAAGCATAGAACTGGATGTGTTGTTGGGTGTATTCGAAAACTTCAAGGTTGGTCATTAACAATGATATTTGACGAATATAGAAGATTTGCCAATCCTAAGGCAAGGCCTATGGACCAACAGTTTATTGAGATGTACGATGAAAGAGATATATCCGATTATGCAGTTGAAATGGAATGGCTTCCTTTAAACTGGCTTCCTCATGCAGATGAGTTTACATTATTAAATAAATGACCGAAAATTTAAAGTAATAGATTTTATTCCTCTCTTGCTTTGTATTAGTAGAAATTTTCTATTATCATTTACATAATTATATCCAGCAAGAAACTCCAAGGCATGTGATGCAAAAATGACAGATGTAGTGCTATTAAATAAAAAAAACTCAAACTCCTCATTGAATACTACAGCATTTAGTACTTGAATTTTGATGCTTTACAGCAGTATCACCAACATTCATTGAGTCAACCGCACCTTTAGAAGTACCGTTCATTGAAAATCGATTGCCTTGCGAAGAGACTACTGTAGCTTTCCTTGAATTGACAAATTGATCTACGGTACCTACAGAATTTGACATTGTATGCTTTGCTGAACTTGCTAACCTGTTAGCCTGTTTTATTTCTCTAACAAGTTCATGAAATACTTCATTCACATTCACACCTAACTTTGCCGACGTTTCAAAAAACTTGCATCCAAATTCACTTGCTAATTGATCACCTTGAGCGTAACTTATTACTCTCGAATCTTCAAGATCAGATTTATTACCAATAAGTACCATAGGAAAAGTATCACAATCTTTAACCCTTAAGATCTCTTGATGAAATAACTTTACTTCTTCAATTGATGATTCAGAAGTTACTGAGTATACCAATAAAAACCCTTCACCAGTGCGCATATACTGTTCTCTCATTGCCGAATATTCTTCCTGTCCTGCAGTATCCAAAACATCAAGGAGAGCTACTTCATCATCAATGCTGCATTCCTTTTTATACGAATCTTCGATCGTTGGATCATACTCATTTATGAAATGATTTTGAATAAACTGTATAGTCAATGCACTCTTACCAACACCACCGCCTCCTACAACAACAAGCTTATACTCTCTTAAAACTGAAGAAGTACCTGCCATTTCGATACTGATTTCCTTAGAGTAATTCTTTAGAGTTTGCAAGGCTCAAAATAGCAAAATATCTTGATTATATTTCAAACACTATCAAGCTAAAATATGACTGTTCGTTTACTTTGATGAGTTAACCTCTCAATGTAAAAAGGGAAACAGAATCAACACACGGGTACGATCGAAACAAAAAAAAATAACGAACAAAGAACACACGCTGCTTTTGTTTACCGTTTCAATGTAAAAATCTAATCACGAAAAATTGGTCAATTTTTCTTTGCTTCCTTAAATCGCTAAAAATAAATTCCGAAACATCAATTTGCAGCCCCTTGAGTTCTTTCTCTTTCTTTCTCTTGTCTTTTTTGTTTACTTCTTAGTATCGAAAAGGGAAATCCTTCAACTTCTTTTCTTTTACCCTGTTTATTACTTCCACGTTGACTTCCTTGAGAAACTCAGTAGAATACTAACGAAAATAGCTGGTAAAAATATGGGATAAAATGATACTCGAAAAATCAAACAGAAAAGTAGTTGTAGATAATGGCGAGCAGTGTGTGTGATATCGAAAGTTTACGGCTTTGTTTACTTTTGATAATAGGTTTACTTCGCGCATTATTCTACACGTTATGTACTATCCTATATTTTCTAAAGGTTGCAAAAGATAAACTAGCACATGTAGCTTTCACAAGATCACTATATAACCAATGTGACAGTTAAAGACCAATATCCCATAACTGCAGCATCTTTTGCATGATATCCCATAGATCGCTCAAATTGTTACAAAACCGTACGAAAAAATTAAAAGTTACAACTTTTATGCACGCCACACGGGACTCGAACCCGCAATCCTCCGCTTAGGAGGCGGAAGCCTTACCATTTGGCCAATGGCGCTTAGCTAACTACAAGTATACGTTATAGTTGTATAAAAGGCGTATAGTACATAATTTTTATACTATTTGAGAGGATTGATTTTTTCCCTGATACTCCATTCATTTTTCTTTAAGGAACTTCCAGTTTTACTTTACTTTTTAAGGAATTAGCTGGGCTGGTCAAAAACTATTTAGCTGCTGAGGTTATAAGAAATTAACTTAAGATTTGGCTGGAAGTAAGAGAACAAACAATGGATGTTCCAAAGCTTGAAAGAACCAACACACCTACATCAGTTGATTTTGCAGAACCACGCAAATCCGTATCAGCTCCTGATCTTGGCGATTTTGATATTACTGCTACATATTATGAGTTTCTTAAAGATGATCCAGATATGACAATGCCTGTAGCTGCCATTGAAAGTCTGGTGTCATTATTAATCTACTCTCGACCAGAAACTGCATCAGAATTGGTTGCTGTGTTAAGTTCAGCAAGTGAGAAACTGAAACGAAGTATACAGAATTCCATATCCTTGTCTGCTGGCTGCGATTTGTTTGTTCGATTTGTGATGAAGAATATCCAACAAAGTGATGATTGGGTTTCGTGTAGAAAGCATCTTGAACAAAATGGTAGACTTTTTGTCGAGCGTGCAAAAAAGTCGCGTATTGAGATTGCTAAGCGTGGTGCAAGATTCGTTAGAGATGGTGATACAATTTTGGTGCACTCATTATCTAGATCTGTTACTGCTCTACTATTGAGAGCGCTTGAATTGAATGTAAGATTTCAAGTAATATGTACTGAAGCTCGTCCTGATGGTAAAGGTATAACTGTAGCCAAAACTTTAAGAGAAAATGGTATACCGGTTGCATTAATAAGTGATACAGCAGTATTTTGGTCTCTTGATAAAATTGATAAAGTCTTTGTTGGCGCTGAAGGTGTTGCTGAAAGTGGAGGTGTTATCAATTACATTGGCACATCTCAAATAGCTCTTATGGCTAAATACGCTGAGATACCTTTCTATGTGGTCGCGGAAAGTCACAAATTTGTACGTTTATTTCCTATTACTTCTTCTGATTTACCAGGAGAAAATGCTTCATTAGAATTTACTGCAAATCCATCAGACGGAACGCTGCCTCTCATCCAATGCCCAGGAGTAGATTTTACTCCTGATAACCTTATTACTTCTATTATTACTGATATCGGCATTTTAACTCCCGCTGGCGTTAGTGAAGAGTTGATCAAGATGTGGTATGACTGAAACACGATGGCATGACAAGAAGCTGAGCATATTTGTGGACCTACATGTTTAAAGAAGTGCATATAGGCACTCAATATGACACTTATTTGCGGCGGAAATAGCCAACGCTTTGCTGATCTTATGTAATCGAAGCAACACTGCGGTGATCTAGTTTTTATAACATAGATAAGGCTATTCAAGATTGCATTCAAAATGAGTGCATTACACTAAATACAATGAATCGAGATCGAAACGTACTTGCCAGGACAGCCATAAAGCCATTGAGAAGCAGGCTATGTAAGCATTCGATTTTGCATGCAGCAAGTATAGAATAACGATGAGCTCATGGGATTCTAGACGTGAAACGGTTGTGCTATATTCTTTAGATTCTATTACCTCATGTGTGAAAAGAGAAAACAGCCCAATAATATTTCTGGAATGTGTAAATATAGATATTTGTAGATAATTAATCGTTTTTTAAGGACTTATAACGGTTGTACTAGTTTCATTTGCGAGTGCATATTCTAAGCTTTTGGAATGCAAGTTTTGTAAATATTAATTAATTAACGAATCACAAAAACACCTGATGTATCGATTAAAATTGCCAACTTCAGGATTGGGTTATTAAGTGTTAAATAAATTTGACATCAGCGGTCAGCTGCTTATCCCATAATTAAAGCTGCTCACCGAACTGCCAATCTGTCATAACTAAACCCACTTTATACTTTTAAGCAAGTAATCAAGTCTAAAAATTGTTTTCGAAGATACAGCATCTTTTCAATTATGGCCAAATGATACAATTTTGCTTATAAGTTTGACAATTTTGAGATCTTAGTAGTTTTACGAAGCCAGATGACTCTAATATTCTACAAAAATTAAGATGCATCTACCGATATTAATTAACGTCCACCATTAATTAATTAAGCGAATATCAAGATCTATACTTGGCTGTTCCTAGAAGTTTGAAGCAATTGACTCGACGTACTATTGGATAGATCAAATTTCCTTGCTTAGCTTTCAATCTCCCGTTAAAATATATTAATATATAAATCTCGGTCTCTAAATATCCTGTATGTCTTGCACATATGGTATAGCAAATATTTCAAACCTCTTATACAAAATCATCATGGTTGCATTACCAGAACTTGCCATACAGGCTCTTGCAACTGACCCTCCAGTATCTACAGCAACTTTGTGCGAACAGTATATTAACTTACCTCAAGAGTCAGTGTAAAATTCCTACTATTCAAACTGTGTTCCAACTGAAGGTGCAGTTTCAGATGTATATTGTTTTGAATGTATCCCAATTACTACCACGTATACGCCACATCCTGTCTTTAATTCCCCTAACAATGGAGTATTTAAAAAGAATTATCTATCCGGTACTCTGTTAATATTTTTCTAGAGACCACACTAACTGTTGAGATTCCTTTTATGAAGACTAAAAGTGTCGAGTTTGACAATGAACGAATGGAACCTTCTTCAATTACAGTAGCAGATTCCACATTTTCGGCCCATTTTATTTTTATTGTGAGAGATTGGAGTACAAAAAATGCTTGCAGAGTCTCTAGATCCCGACAATGGTTATAAAACTGCTATAACGAGTAATACCGCTAATGAGATGACACCAAAAGAATATCTTGATTAGCTGATTTCTATATTTAGGAAGAACGTATGTGAACGATGGTCCTAAGACCTACATGATAAAAGCAGACTGGTAATTTCATGGATTCTAATTAATTGTCTCCGCAGCTTGAAGGATGAAATAGCAAGAGTCAGATACTTATTGCTAATAGAAGCAATCAAATATCAGCAATACAGTAAAGAAGTTAAATCTGTGCGTAACTTTTTTGATATTCAAGTCAATAATACCGAAGCATCATTTCGAACAAGCTTATGGACAGCTGTAGGTGGCCCAGCATTTGAATGTGATTTCCCTGTGATACTGAAGTGTCTGGAGGTGAAACAATAGGTATGAATGATTTAGATGGTAGCGTAGAATTCCATAAGAAGTTTGGTCCTGGAGTCTATGCGGTCCAACAAGTAGCTGTTATAAATCTATGTTGCTTTGAAGGAGATGGAACTGAATCTAGCTTTTACTTTTCAAGCGAATTATAAGATATCAATTGATATGATTATAAACACTATCATCTATGAACCAGTTATATCAAGGTTACTGGCTTGATGTATAATGTCATGAGAATCCATAGATGTCGTTCTTAATCGATTCTTTTCAAATTCTTGTAATACTTAAAACTCTAAAATCATGTCTATAATTTATGATAACTTAAAACACAATAGATATAGCAGAATATTCATGCGTTTTTAGAGTAATTTATTACATATATAGAATAAAAAAAGATAACCGGTTGCTGTTAGTTCATTCGAAGTGATCGACGATGCACCGAGGGAGGCTTTAAAATACCATCTTCTTTATCTAGCCATACGCCTTCTTATTCTCTTTCTTCGAAAACGGTATTTGCTACATAAGAAGTTATTTCTTTTTCCGGATTGTTGTATTATTTTTCACATTATACTATATATCAATAACGGAATAATGAGAAGAGTTTTACAGGTATCCACAGTACTGCGGTTTCGAACAGTTTCTCGAAACATTTTATCTACAAGATTATTGAAATCTTATTCAACTTCAAATAAAGAAGTCGACCGTGAAACATTTTTTCAATATTCTTGGGGCTCATGGCTTAAAAATGATGCCTTTGAAAAAAAACAAAGGTTCAGCTATTTTGATGTAAATGCTCTACAGACTCTTTTAAATGAAACCATAGACTCTCAAGCTAAAATTGTTGCCATGAATAGTATTTATGAAGGTAAACATCATCGTGTATATACTATAAGGTTAGAAGATGAACGTCAATACGTTTTCAGGATCCCTTACAGATTGGGATCGAAAGGTGCAAGAGAACGTAGAATGAGAAGCGAAGTTGCTACTATGGATTTCGCAAAGAAGAAACTAGGGTTGAATATACCTGAAGTTTACTCTTGGTCTCCTACTGCAGAAAATGCGTTAGGCACTGAGTATATTTTAATGGAGTATAAAGAAGGAACCTCTCTTGCAAGAGTATGGAATCCTGCTGCTGATAAGAAAGATCGTAAAGATTGGATTGATCCTGTAGCTGATACTTTTGCTAAACTCTCTTCTGTTAAATTTAATGCTTTTGGAAGTATTTACTTTACTGAAGATGTTTCTGAAGAACTTAAAGCTAAATTGCCTTATGATGGTGAAACTGATCCTGAGTTAGCTGATAGATGGAGAATTGGTCCTAGTACAGAATCTGTTTTTCTTAAAGCGTTCACCGACACATCTTCCAACATATCAGGACCATGGGAAAATGCAAGAGATTATGCAAAGTCAATTGCTGAAGCTCAAAAGGTAATCAACGCGGACGATCTTGACAAATCGATATATGATGGATATGTAAAAATTGCAACTGGAATCTTGGAGTTAGACAATGTAGATGAAAAGCTTTGGTCTCCAAGACTTTCACACGGGGACTTAGAGCCATCTAATATTCTACTTGTGCCTGAATCTGACCCTGCTGTTTTGGATTTTGAGAATTCTTCTATTCGTCCATTTGCTGCTATAGGTGTTCCTGGCTTCATAAGATATGGTGGAATTCCCATACACAATAAAGAAGATATACCTGATTATGATACTTTGAATGATGAAGCTAAAAGGCAAATTGATATGATGGCTATATTTACTGAGAATCAGTTTATGTTTGAGTTCTTATTCAATCAAAAGTATCCTGAACTTATCAACGCATTTGCTCCAAGAATGAAACGATTAGTTGACATATTTAGACTTGCTACTCGAACAAGTTATAAGGAAGAAGTTGTTGATCTTGCTTATTCATTGAGTGAAATATCAGAGAATTGGCCCTTGTTAAGTGGTAAAGAAGACTCAAAGCCTCCTTTCGAGTTCACCGAACCAGAATTTAAATTGTTGACTGAAAGATTGAATGCTTGGGTTAATAAACAAAATACTACTCCTTTCTTATTTACAAAGGGATGGGTCCCTCAAGAACAGTTTACTAAACTTGTTGAAGATGGCCTTCTAGTTCGTAATTCTTCTGGTGACTACGAGTATGCATCAAGACCTCCAGTTGACAACTGACTTATGTATTAAGAATCAAGTTTGACATTTTCCATATACATATTCAAAATAAACACATTTATTCCTTTCCTATACTTCTAATATCTTGAGTTTTCCATTTTCAGTCAAAACAAGAGTATTCCTCAATTGTTTCGATCCATTATCAATAGGGGCACTTCTAAAACATTCAAATTTGGAAAGACCTTTAGAAGCATAAACAACGCTTGCATTCACATCCGTTCCATGCTCAATTAAGAACAATTTACCGCTTTGAGATAACGCCACAATTTTGCTGTCAGAAAGTATTCTGCCACTATTCCATCTCTCAGATAAACCACGTAAGCAAGCTACACACTTATACTTCTCCATTTGACAGGAGGAATATAGCAGAGACTGTAGAATAAAAAGTTTCTGTTTCTGAGCTATCAATGTATGACCAAGTTTAAAGTCTAGAATGACATTAAATCCCTTTTCTAACGTCAGTGAAGGGCCAAACTCTGCACTAGCCACATTATCAACATTATCAACATTATCGCAATATCTTTTTGGTAGTAGTGAATTTTTGCCCTGATCGTATGATAAAATCCTAGTATTTTTAATTAAAAAATTAGATACCTCATCTGCATTCAATTCAATATACCCGCTTTCACATCTGCCGTTATTTGAAAGCTTAAGTAAGGTAACAATATTTTCAGCACTCTCTAATTTATCTCCCCAGACTTTCTTCAAGTCTAGTCTTAAGCAATCAGATGACTCAGAAGAATCTCCAGCTTCAAGATTTAACGTTTTCGGGTTGAAACTATAATCTTCAACAAATTTATTTTGGCTATCAAAACAATTGCTTTTAAGAACTGTCCATCGCATATTGAATTCTTTCCTGCAAATTGAATCAGGCGAAAATGATGCATACGACATTCCTGAATCGTTCACATAATTAGAACGTATAAGAACATAATTATGTTTCTTTCTGTCTAAAAGGCTATTGAATTCATGTAATGAATCTTGCCAAAATCCTGGCCGAGCATGAATTTGCATATTCTGACAAAAACTGAAAGTATCAGACTCTACGGTAAGCAAATCAAAATCACCGCAGCCTACAACTGAGCCAAGTGCAAATATATTGCCTTTACTGTTCAGGTACTTGATATCATCCACACTCTTGTTAATATACAAGTCTTTCACTTTTAAAAACCCTTTTTCTCCAGTAAATTTATGATGAGTAAACTTCCCTTTTCTATTAAGAGAGATGAGTTCAAGACAATGATAAGTAAATATTTCCTCCGTGAATCTTACAGGAATGCACGTGGATTTAACGTCTATAGGTAGAATAAAACCAGCATGATGACCACATTTGTGCTCCAAGATAATATAATTTTTATCTGTCTTTACGAGCATAGAGTCCAAATCAGGTCTATGACCAACTTTTTCAGTTGTCAATATCAAAGTCTTAATTGAAAGAATAGAAGCATCACCATCAAGGTTCTCCAATATAGATCTAGAGTATAAACGTCCTCCACGTAATTCTAAATGTGTTATGGCGCCATTGAGATGCCCAATATAGGCTTCATTATAAAAAGTTCTATCGCCGCAAGTAGGGGATTTAAAGTCAAACTCTGGAACATGACAATCCCAACTTGAATTTTCGCTCATCTTGTATGAGCGTATGTGTCCTTCGCAAATTAATATAAGACGTTGAAAAACATGAGCATTCCCCGCATGATCTGCAAGAAAAAAACAAAATCTAAAATCAGGTACATAGTCCAACTTAAAACACTGAAGTCCTTTGTAGTTATATACCACACCAGTACAATCATCCTCAAGTACCGCTATATAGCCGAAACCGGAACACAGTCCACGTAATTTTTTAAATGGAATTTTGCAAGTTGGGGCACAGTTACCATCATTCTCAATAAGCAAAACGTGATCGTCTAAAGTATACATAGCAGTTTTATCTGTAAGTTCAGTTGCATTAAAGTAACAACCTAATAAGTGAAACGTGGAATCCCTCACAAAGTTTATATTGCCATTCAAAGTATCTGAGCTGAAAAAATGCATATTCTGATCTCTGGCCACTATCTTCCCACGCAAAGGAAAAGAAAATATGTCAAAAGGTGCAAAATCGTTACTTGCATAAGCTAAACTGTCTTGCAAAACAATGCTTTCTCTATACCGGCTAACTAAAGACGGCGGAGATTTAATGGTCGAGCAGACTAGCTCATTGATGGTCAGGTTCAAGCAATCAAATGTACCATACGGAGGATCAAAAGAAATAGTGTCTAGCTTATGAATAGCAAAATCTTTCGATATCTTGCATACTTCTATTCTGGAACCACAGGGTGTGTATATTAAAAATATGCTTGGATCCATTTTGATTAGTTTAGAGTATGGCATTAAAGGACCCATGTCAATACTAAGTGCTCTCTGATCCGAATCTTTGTTAACAATCGAAAATATGCCGAAATTTGATAAGCGCAGGCTTAAATATTTCCCAAGTATAGGAATTTCACTAATAGTTAAAGCTGTTTTTCTAATAAGTTCTGAATCACGCGTATGTGGATTACAAACTGGATCCTGATTAAAATAACCATTACGCACATTCACAATGGAAACCCGTTCAGAGTATTTATCCTCTCGTACCTGCAAGTAACAGCGCTCAGAAATCAATTCAGAAATTTCTAAAGACTTTTTATCAGATTGAATGTAGGTAGTATTCTCAAGTAGCGTATCAACATAAAACATAAAACTTCCTAGCGAATGCATTGTGTGGCTATAGTAATCATCTCCGCCATCTAAGAAAACTTCTACTTGCTGAACAGTTATACGAGCTTTGAGATCAAATGCAAGTATCCATGCTAAAAAATTCAAGCTTGGTTGAACATCCGTAACTGGGCCTGATATGCACGATGCTAGAATGTAAGTCCGAGGTCTGATATAAGGGTTGAAATGTAAAGTAGTTATTCTACTGTTATTTGATACCTCAGATATCACAAACTCAGATAGCCATGTACCGCAAAGAGACTCTGAAATATCAGGAGGGTAATATGCTTTTGATGTAACTGGTTTCACATGTCTTGGTGAAGTAAGTATGATGGAAATGGTGTAGTTGAAGGTCACTATAAAGAAGTTTCCTGGTTCTTGTATCACTTGAGGATTTTCATCAACCATGTGCCTAAGCTTTTGAAAATACTTGGAGTATTGCATTCCAATCATCTCACCAGATTCAAAAGATACAGAAAATATTGAGTATTTACCACATTCCTTACTTATTCCTGCTATAATAGCAGTCTTGCTTTTTGATTTAGACCAGTCCTCCAAATAAATAATTTTCGAAATTTCTGGTCCATTGTAGAGAACCTTATAAACTTCAGAGTATTTGTAATTCCAGCCATTGTAAACTTCTAACCCATCTTCAGTTAAAATACAAATGAATGGTGTAAGTGTAGATGAATTTTCTCGTTTTAAGCCAAAAGAGCAAACATCTTTTATTGTTTTATTAAATGATAAATATTCCGGCAAACTTTGTGGTGCTTCTGAAGGCATTAAAATGTCGTGGTTATCTTATCTTATGTTATAGGATAAAAAGCGCGATTACGCGCTATAAGACTTTTAGATTATCTGCGGCGTGATATATTTCCTATTTAAGAAAGTGGTGATGCAAATTCAAAAGAAAGCAGTTGCCATAAATAAACACCCAAAACGCCTATAAAAAACTAGGAGACGCGGTTAAAGCCCGCGTGATACATTAATTCTACCAGTGAATTTTTCTCATCAATAGGGCTAGTGGGGTAGGTAAGATATGGAAAGCAGTTCACAATGAGAAAAAAGAAATGGTTAGATACATGTAAAGAAAACAATAAAACTCTAGGGAATCAAAATATATAAAAGCTATGCAGAGGTAACATTGTGATCCGCCAGCTTCATTTAATACCAATTTTATCCAGATAATGGTAACAATAGAAATGAGAAATTGAATCAAAAGGAAATGTGAAAGCTATAATGGTTGAAGCAGTTCGAATCAAGCAAACCTAACAGGAGTTCAATAAATAAGGAAAGGCAACAGCAAATAATCGGTCAGAAAATTGTAAATAACTTATAATTGGTGAAGCTTAAAGATTAATCATGGCATATACTGCCCTATAAGGAAAGTTATGAACCAGAATTGGTCGACCCGTTTTTTCTATTTAAATCCAGTTGACGTCAATGGAATAGAAAAAGAGCGACATTCCACTTTTCAGCAAATTTTAATTTTTAAAATTGCACAAAATAAAGGAGGTGTGCGTATATGCGAATATCAACTTCGGGGTTAATACGACCGTTTGGCGTTGTCTGAGGTGGGTTTGAAAGCTCCGTTTTCTGCTAAACTTTATAATTTGTGCTTTATTTTATGTTTTTATATTATTTTATTAGATATATTACATTACATTGAACTCACTCATAGTAGATTTCGACGCCAAATTTGCCAATGTCATGAAACTATGTTTGTTTTCTCTCATTTGATCAGCTTCAGATGTTAACGATGATTTAGATTTGATATTGGCCTTTGCAACACCTTTAGGAACGTCTCTCAAACCGAAACCTTTAGCAATATGGCCTAAATGTAAAAATTTGACATTAAATATCTCCTTTTCTGAAGATACATGTGTAGCATATGCCCTTACATGAGACGAGAATGCATTCTTAGCTAATGTGGAACCCTTGTCGTTCTCTATAATCCAATTCTCCACCGACAATTGCCATTGAGATGCTCTATCTTGCCAAAATTTATCACCGTATAACGTCTTTAAAGCCCTTTCATAGTTCAAAACTTTTATTCCACCAGGATGAACATCTTTTAAAAGATCAGTATACTTTTCTTCTGATGAAGGTAACAAGAACAGAAGAGCGCGACCATCTTGACCTGCCCTAGCAGTTCTTCCAACTCTGTGCAAGTGGTCTGGTAAGGATGCTGCAGGATCAAACTCTACAACAAGGTCAACTGCAGGCATGTCTAAACCTCTAGAAGCAACATCTGTACAAAAGAGAATTTGTGGTACTTCATCCTTTGCCCTTACAAAATTTTTCATAATAAGGGCACGATCCTTCTGAGACATATTGCCATGTAGCTTATACACTTTTGCAGATTGATTTCCAAAAAAAATATCGGCAAATGCAGCATCTTTTAATGTAGAACTAGATTTACGAGCGAATACTTCAAAATAAAAATTTACAGCATCTGAAGCTGCAACAAAAATTACAGCTTTTGTAGCTTTACCTGCGTATGCTTTAACAAAGAGGGAAATATTCACAAATAAAGTAACTAGCCTTAACTTTGCAGGTACAACTATACACTCCTGTTTAAGTTGAGCAGGAGCAGAAGTAATGCTGTAGTCAGATTCTACAAGGTTAGAATTTCTTGATTTGACAGCTTCAATAGCAAAATTTGCATTAACAAGTGATTGCTCACCAAGTTCTTGAACATCCTTATTCATTGTAGCAGAACATAAAACAGTGATTCTTCGGTCAGGTAAATTAGGATACTTTGAAATAGTTTTATGAATCTGTGAAGATCTTGAAAGACAATTCAATATTTGGTCAATATCCTCTTTAAATCCTAACTCCATAAGCCTATCACATTCATCAAGAACTAAATATCTAACTTGTGAAGTATCTAAAGCCGTCGTATTAGTTAAATGATCTACCAATCTTCCAGGAGTTCCTACAAGTATATTCACACCCTTTCTTATGCGAGCCTTTTCTGATTTCTTCTTCTCACCACCAGTAACAAGAGTGGAAACAATGAAATGACAACATGTCAATAAAGTTTCAATTACTGATTGAATTTGACTTGCTAATTCTCTTGTTGGAGAAAGTATAAGAGCAAATAAACCGGACGAACGATGAAGCTTTTCATTTTGTGCTTCCATAAGTCTATTTATCATAGGCAAAAGATATGCAAGAGTTTTACCTGATCCAGTTTTAGATTTTATAAATAAATCTTGATTCTTAGAGGTAATATCTAATAAATATGACAGTGAAGAAGTTTGAATATTTGTAGGAGTTTCGATATTCAACTTCGTTCTAATACAATGTGCTAGATGCTGATTCACATACAATTCTTCAAACGTTACGTCATCTCTAGCTATATTATCAGCGTCCAATTTAGATACTTTAGAATATTTCTCTCTAAATGTAAGACTTGCTTCAGGGTTGCTTGTGAACAATGAAGATACAATAGAAGTAGAATCCTTTGATCCATGCTCATCTTCAATTCTATTCTTTGATCCCATACTTCTTTTTGAATCTTCTATTATTCCTATATTATTAGAATCATTCACTAAACTATTTACTGTCTTTTGTATATTTTTCTTAGAAGCAGAAGCATTTCGATTTTTCAAGCTTCTTTTCACAATTACTCGATCTCTCCACTTCCTACTTTTCACAGTGATATTGCTATAATTTGAAGAAGATAGTTCATTTTCAACCAAATTCAATTGAAAAGAGTCATCCATTTAAACTTTTAAAATAACAACAAAAAAATTGACTCGTTTGCTTGTTCTTTAAAAAGAAAGGAAAAATGTTCATGTTTTCTCGATTTCATATTTTCTTAAAATTTTCCGGGTAAAAAAATTGATTTTTTTTTGAATTTCTAACAATGCAAATTTCACTTTCTTTTTCTTGATTACACAGTTGGTTTTCTAAGAAACTACTGAAGTTTCTTCAATTCTTTTTATTTATGTCCATTTGAGCAAAATATACTTATAGCAATGGTGAAAGTAAAAGAAGAAATCATTGATGATCCCATGGATATTGTTATAGAAAATTCAGCAAACGATATAGAAGATAATGACGATGAAGTTATTGCAGAGTATCCTGTTTATTTAGATTTTACACCTTCAAATTTACAATTCTGCCTACTACAATTCCCCGCTAGGTCTTCTTCACTTCCTTTATCATCGAATATTCAATCAAGTTTAGGTAGAATAAAAAAAGAAGCAGGAATATTAGAAATAGATGTTCCACTAAATGCCAACAAAAATTTTGATAGGGATAGAGCTGCAAGATGGAATGGATCTGAAATTTCTACATTTTCTGGTGTGGCTTTACATAGTAAAGGACAACTTTCAGCAACTTTGGTTGATGAAGAAATTCACTTACTACAATTTGATTCAAAATGTCAACTACGCCCAAGTCTGAGACACATAGACAGGGATGTTCAAGAAGCTAAAGAACTACAAAGAAAAACAGATACACCTAAAATCAAAGAAACTAGAGCTATTCAAATGAGTGTTAAATCTGCTGAAGATGGTGCACCCAAATATTCAGGGGCTTTAGGAGCATATAGAAAAGCCGAGTCCGAGCCTTATTCTGATATTTTGTGGCATTCAGAAACAACTACCGAATCATGGGATGTAGCTTGTAAGTTATTCCCATGTTTGCAAACTCATCTCAAAACTGATTCAAGTACTAATAATGACCTTTAAACTTGCATCTAATTATTTTGACAAATTTAACAAGAAGTAGGTTCTTTTTATGAATCTTACATATGGATTTCTATGATTAAGAAACTGAATGAATCTTTGGGGCTTTATGGCGTGCATTTGATATTTGTAAAGTCCCAACAGAGCGATTTTTCAAGAAACTGCTCCTTCTTCTTAACCTTTGACCAAATAGTTGTAATGTCATATCCTATGCCCACTTTCATCTTAAAAACTCTTGCAAGTTTGGGATGTAGCATTATAGGCGTTTTATTATCTTTCAACTGACAGGATTGCATTTTATGAAGAATGTAAGAGATCTCTCAATGAAGATTACATCATACCCTTGTAATTTTTTAAGTAAGCCACTATAGGATATACGACAAGTATGTAAATAATTTTGATTCCATCAGGTGAATCAAAAATCTCACTCACATTAGCAAAACGGATCATGAATTACCCGGAATTTTAAACTTTTGAAGATTTCCTCAAAACCTTTTTTCTATTCATAAGGAAGTTCTCGAAAGACTCACTCTGTGCTCGTTTTTATCCCTAAAACGTTTTAAACTTACAGCTTCATCGACAGTATTTTTTTTATTGTTTAAGTGTTTATTACCATAAGCAAAGTAATTGCATTAGAAGGAGCAAATATGGGTAAGTTTGCCGGTTCTTTGCGATCGCTTGTGCGAGGAAAGGTCCGACAGTCCTTACATAAACAAAATATTTATAATTTGTATAAAATGAATAAAGTTGCTCCACAAGAGTCTACAATGTTTAGACAAAAATGGGTTGCTAAACAAATGGGTAGAGGATACCACGGAGAGCATCTTACTGAGCATAAATGGAGAGGTTATGTTTCTAATTCAGTTAATGCTGTTATACCTTTAGATAAAGTACAAAAGACATCCGTGGGAGAAGTTAAATCTGCACTGGCGGACTCTATACCTGCCCAATTATGGGGGCCACTTGAGAGACGCTTAGATACAGCTATTTATAGAGCGCTTTTTGCTTCCTCGACTCGTCAGGCTAAGCAATTCATCACTTCAGGACATGTTAAAGTTAATGGCCATGTTATGAGACATCCAACTTATGAACTTAAACCTGGTGATATGTTTAGTGTAACTCCTGAAAGTGTACTTTCTGCAATGGGTCGCACAAAACCTTCTGTAGAGAATGCAAAAGCAACTGATCGAAAGCAATTCCGTCAGTTCAAAAAATATATTGAAAGATGTAAAAAGAACCCTGAAAGAATGTATGCTGTTCGTGCTAAAAAACGTGCATCTGGCTTAAGACGTGGCATACCTTATTATGTCAGCCAATTTGAAGCAACTACAAGCGAGTATGCTGCTAGACTTTCACTTTATGGTGATGTTCAACGATGGACGACATTACTTACTGAAACTGCAGAAAAATCTTTTAAAACTAATATAGAAACTGTAGAGGAGACTGATGAAGTTTCAGAACCTGTCGTGGAAGAAATTTCTACTTCAGCTGAAGCATCAGACTCTGTTACAAAAGAGAATTCAGCTCAAGCATCAGAGCCTGTTTCAGACGAGGCAGTTTTAGGCAAAACCGAACCTAGATTCACCTCAGAATTACTGGAATTTTCAGAAGGTGCAAAAGTTTATGAAAATTCTGATTCTCTTGAAGCAAGTGGAGCATCCAAAGACTCTAATACTACAAATGAAGCTTCTGACTCCACAAAGATTAAGGACACTACTACTGCACTTGAAGCTTTAGAGGTTGGAATTATTTCCGATCCTCAAGGTGATACTGCTCTTGTACACCAGTTTAGGCGTCTCAAAGCTTTATTTTCAGGTAACTCACCTATGGGCTCTAGAGAAAAAAGGGATTTAGTTCACGACATTACAAACCAAATAATATCTTTAAGAAAGACAAGTCTTGCGAGAGAACGTGCCGCTGCTCAAGAAGCCTTCAGAAGTGGGGATCCTAAAGTTGGTTATTCTCCACAATGGTATGCTTCATTAGAAGCGAATTTAAAAAATATAGAAAATGATTATGAAAAACTTGGTGAAGAATACGAAGGTGAGGAAGGCGTCAATTTCCTTTGGCAGCATGGACTTTACGGTCGACAAGATCCTTCTAAATCTTATTTCACTCCTTGGAAACCTCGTCAGTTTTTGGCACCAATGTTAGTATTACCGGCTCATCTTGAAATTTCTTTTAAGACCTGCCATGCTATCTATTTGCGTCATCCAGTGGCTAGACCAGGAATGTCAGAAGTCATTTCTCCATACTCTCCAGACTTCCACAGACTTGCAAAACTTTTTTATGGCCGGAAATGAGACTTAAATGGGTTTAATGATATGTATATACATCCTCTATATGAATATATTGGAAGTAAATTAACTTAGAGTAACCTATTTTACCTCTTTGTGCTCTAGAAGAAATAAGTAGAGTTCCATAAACTGACAAGCGTATTCATCAAAGCATAGTAAAACAACAAACAGCGCTCTTCTTTAACCAGAATGTCTGACAATCTCAGATACTAAGCTTCCATCTTGTATCTTATGCGATAACTGCTCAGGAATCGGCATCTCGGTAAAGTCACCATCTCCCTTGGGAACATAAACATTCACAGAGGTGCTTTGAGAAGTATATATTTCAGTTGAAAGGGATTCCTGAGAAAGATAAATCTCGCCACCATGACTCTGATCTACAGTGACATTAGGAAGAGTGCCTGTTACTTGAAGGGCAAAATTCTCACATTTGACAATATCAACTCCGGATATTAAGTTTTCTACTAAAACTCCGACTCTTGAAGATTCAGAAATAGTGACAGCATTGCATTTGCCTTGAATTTTTATTGTAGAGTTCTTGCAATTAGAAATGAAAATTCCATTATGTAGTTCGACATCAATAGCAATCTCTGAATCATCAACAAAATTTTCAACAAACCATTTAGTGCCATCAAGAACTTTTGAAGGAGGCTTAGCCGTTTTAGGTTTAGAGGTTGTAGCTGTCGTAGTAGCAGACTTTTTCTCAGGAACCATCGCAGATGAACGTAGTTCTGGATTCTTATGCGTCATTTGACTTTTATCTACTTTCTTCAGATGCGATGTAACCTCGGAACCTTGGTTGATCTCTGCAAATACGGCATCAATACCGCCAGAAACTGGAGGTACGGGAGCACCAACAGCAAACACAGAGGCAGGAGGAGGAGGTGGCGGCGGAGGAGGAGGAGGAGCTCCAGAAGCTACACTAGAACGGGGGTCAGCAACAGGAGAAATCTGGTTGCCTTCTGCAATTGCATTGAGCTCTTCTTGTGGAAGGTCACCTAAAGTTATACGGCCTGTAACTTCGTTTATATCAAGACCATTATTATTCCAAGCTAAGCCAGTAGTATGGTGTGCTTTTACATAATCTTTCAATGCATTTAATAGAGCAAGAAAATACTTTGCGGCATCAGAGGCAGGTGGATTTGTCTCTCTAAACTCCTTCATAACACGATTAGAATAAAATTGGGCAGATTCTCTCATGTCTTCAATAAAAGGAGCAGGAGTTGGAGATACCGTCACCCAGCCTAAACACGAAATGCCCTCAGCAAAAGTTGAAAGTAAATTAAACATCAGTGGCTTAGGATTACTATCTAAGACTGCACGAGCATTCCCAGCAGCAGAACTGATTGGCTCAAGTAAAGATATCATGTTCTTTGCTAAGTACTCCTCATTCGGTTTCTTTGATCTAGCAACAATACTTAGAAAAGATCTCTCAGCAGTGAAAGCTTCCTTGATATAAACGAACTGCTCGGAAACCAGTTTATCATCAAGTTTGCTAACACAACTCTCTACAGGGGTAAAATACTCTGCCATAAAATTATCCCAACTCTTTAAAACAGTTTCATCGACAATTGATTTACTTCTTACCGCAGTTGGTGACAAAGAAACATCAGAAGTACGCTCGGAAACAGCAACTATAGGAGCAGGCTGTCCAGATTTAGATGCTAGTAAATCACCAGTTTGAGAATGAAATGTAGTAAGATCTTCAAGTCTTTTGGTAGCTTCTTCAAGCCGTTTCATAATAGAATTGATATCTAATTTGGCGCCAGCTGAAGCGGCAGTATGGTCACCGGTTTCAGCCATTGTAAGGTGTATAAATGTTCAAGAAAAACAAGCAAAATAATAATAAATCGTCCAAAATAATAATAAATAATCGCTTTTGCTTCAGAAATAGCAAATATTAATATAAAAAATAGTACAATAAAGCGATTGCTGATTGTATATAAATCCAAAAAATGGCATGTGAAGTTCTCCTTGTAAGACATGAGCTAATCGTAACAAAGCTAGTCAGATGTTACCCTGTCAGTAATTTTACTAAGCCGTTGACACCTTTGCTTTTCCCGTGAACCGTCCAAATTAGGAAAGTGGTCCTGATATTTTAAAACGTACAAGTTTGTGATTGAAATTTATCGATAACGTTCAATATGCGCAATTATTACATAAAAACATTTGTAATTTTAAATTGTTATAAAACAGTACAAAAAATACAATAAATGACTTGAAGTTTATAATATAATACAGTATATGAAAAATTATTGCCACAGTGTGATACATTTTAAGACAAAAGGGTATATAGTGAGTTAAGTTAAAAGCCAAGAAACTTATCCAAACGACCACATAAAAGTAAAACTACAAGTGGCGTACTTAGAGCTTGTAGCTAAACTGCACCTTGTATTGAGTATCCCATAACTCCCATTATGGGGCGCTTAACGCAGTAAGCCGCTATTCCATTATTTAAAATAGAGTAAGTATTACTCACACTTGGATTCTATTATAAAATATTTAAAAATAAAAGTGCCATTTCTTCTATTGCAAGACAAGATTGGCAGGATGGTGTTAATTCCATGCTTTCGTCAGCAACGAAAAGATATGTTACTGTATCAGTTCCTTAAAGTAATTGCTAATACATTTTATCTATAAAAAAGCAAGTGGGTGGTTAAATGTAGTGTGATTCCTGAAGATTGAAGAGTAAAGCAATGTGTACTATTATAGACTTACTTACAGAGAAAGTGAGCTAGTTACAAAAAGCCAGATATTTATAACTTGTGTTCATTATTTAGGTGGAATTACCAGATAAAAGCTTTCAGAATACCCTGGAACTGGTATTACCGGTTTTGTAGCTAAAGAAGTGGTGATGTTAAAGGGAGTGCTAAGGCAGAGATTGCTGAGAAAGAAGGCAAGAATAGCACTGAAGCTTGCAAGGAAAAATATATATAAAAAATAAGAAGAAGGTTAAATACGCAAATAGTACAAAGTAATATTTGGCAAGATTAAGAACTACATCATCCTTGTTATAGGATATATTTCTAAAACTCGCCCGTAGAAGTATCTCATTGCTTGATTGAAAGACACATATTATCTAAAATATCTGTAAAATACAAATATAGAATTTAACTTACTTTAATACTTATTGTATACAGTGTTATAGGTAGCATTGCACTATATGAGATAAACGTATAATATCTAATAATGTAGAAATGCACAATCTTGCTAGATCAAGAGTTGAATGCAGGGATTTTCTGTTCTACTAAAGATTTAATGTCTTCTTGCTTAAATACGCACGAAAGATATAAGATAGCATAAAAATTGAGCACACCATAGATTGAGAGATTTCTATTAAGTCTACTATTATAACCTTTCTCATGTATCCTATAATATATGTCTCAATTTTTAAGCTCCAATTGGTGGTGTTTCACAAACAAATTATATTACACAATTTTCTCATTATAAAATCGAGCTTCAAGATTGGAAACCAATTCATCCTTATACGCCATAAGTTCAAGCTGGAAGAAACAAAAGTTATTCCTTCTTAATGAGAGTGCTACCTTATTGTATGATCTATTAATTGAAATTGAATGTATGTATATGAACCAAAATAAACAATTAGTATAAGAAAATATAAGACAAAGATTGAAGTAAAAAATATATCTATTGTAATTCCCAAGTGAAGAGAGTTAAACAAACCTTATTGTAAGAATTCTTCCTTAACAGAAATAAAGCAAATATACGTGCATCAGTTTTGTGAATAAGGTAATACCTCAAGATTTATAAAGTATGCGCAGGAAGCCTTCGACCCCCTTCAGGACACACAACATTTGCAAGCATCTTTGCTTTTCCCACAACCATAAAATCAAAAGTTAACTCCTCCCAGCGAGCAGTAGACAGATAATGATATGTGTAAACTCTATTATAAACCTGTACTAAAACTACTTGAAGAGGACAATATTAAGCAGTAATAGCAGAATTTTGACGACGTTTAAACTCAAGAATGCAGTCATCGTCAGGAAATATAGTAGCAAATACACGAATTTCCTCTGATTTATCAGTAACAGTGTGATCCCAATCTAATTCCAAAGATGCCTTACCAATCATAGCAACTAAATGCATCATAACGTAGTTCTGTCCAAGGCAAACATGAGGTCCAGTTCCAAATACAAGCCAATTCTTTGTTGCAGTATTAGCCTTTGATCCTGGTATCCATCGTTCAGGGATATAATCATCTGGATTGTCATAAACCTCAGGATCGTGTAGAGCAGGATAAACAGTAGGTATAATCATGGCACCTTTTGGTACAGTATAGTTCTCAGTAACAGGATAATCTTTCTTAACAACGTATGGAACCATAATTACAGGAGGACGATATCTAAGACATTCTTTAACAGCCATATAAGTATATTCCATCTGGTCAATTATATCGATTGAAAGAGGAGCATTAGGATCACCACCTCTGACACGTAGTTGCTCTTCTCTAACTTTTGCTAATACGTCAGGACGATCAGCCATGATTTGGAAAAGCCAAGTAGTAGCAGAGGATGAAGCATCTTGAGAAGCGAAAAGGAATGTGAAGATAGTTTCTGAAATTTCTTTGTTAGTAAAATTTCTAATTTGAACATTTGAAACTCCATCAATTGCATCAAACTGTTCACTAGAAATATGACCATTACTGTGAAGCATTCCAAGAATCCAATAATCCATTGTGCAAGTAGGCTTATTACCAGCAAGCATAGCTTCACGAGACATAGCAGCACAATGAACAAAAATCTCCATGGTCATATCAGCAGCTTGACGACCATACCATGGTTTAGTGAATGGTAAGATAACTGGGAAGTTAACTAATTCAAGGGCTTCAGTGATACGATAATAGTTATCAGCGATAACTTTGATTTGCTCCTTTGTAATATAATTACCACAAAAGGTTCTAAGAGATACAGCACAATTAATTTCACGAAAAACATGCATAAATGTTCTAGGTCCATCCTTTGAAAGTTCTAAGAAGTACTTAAAATATTCATCATATATATTCTCTTGAGCAGAAAGGTATTGTACCAAAGCTTTGCGAGTAAATAAACCATTAAGACCGCGCCTATAATCTACATGAGCCTTTCCATCCAAAAATACCCAATTTGTAGGTCTTAGAATCTTTATAGCGACATCGACAACACAAGGTTTAACGAATCTAGGTGAGTTAAAGATTTTTCGTGTCAAATCTCTATCAGAAGCAATAACGACAAATTTATGAAAAACAGAGACACAAGAAAGTTTACCTGAATTCCATTTTGCAAGATACTTTTCGAATTTAGGATTCATAGATTCTAAGAATGGACCGATAATAGGCCATACTTTAAATCGAGGACCAGCGATTCCAGCGCGTCTACGTACATAAGTGAGCTGATCGTAAACGATAAGTAAAGCAAAAAAAAGAAGCACAGCTTTAAAGAATGTAAGATTTTGAAAGAAATCGATTGTTTTTTTTACAATTAACGGAAGTCTTTCGTGTTGAATTTGTACAAATTTATCGCTAAAGACAAATCCGGTAGCACGAGCTGTTGATGCAGCTCCTGCAGCGGTAAGATCGCCAGTGATATCATTCATTTTTCTATATGACTAAATGAAATAAAATCAAAATAAAATGAAGAAAAAACCTATATAATTATTCCTTATAAACAAAAGAAAACAAAAGGAAAGAACGGAGAGAAAAACACCAGTCTTAAGCTTGTTTATAGAGCGGAATTAGAGTAGATGAAAAATTCCGATAAGCAATAAGAAATTCCTTGTATATACAAACAAAAAAGAATCGTAAAATAGCGAATTCTTTATGATATTGCTTACTTTATATTTTTATATTACGTTTGATGTATAAAAAATAGAGACGACGGTGAGGAAGGTAAGTATTTTTAAGATAGAGAAATGTTGACAAAAAAGAGTTCCCTTATTTTTCAACTGCCACCCCTCCCTGTATATAGATTTAATGCTAAAAGAGATAAAATCAGGGTATTATTATAGACAAAAAGAATAGTACTGCCGTTTCTCCTATGAAAAGCAAAGAAATTAAGAAATGCAGCAAATTAGATGTTTTTCTATCCTATAGAACTCGTTAGCGTATAAGAAAAGTCGACTGATAGGTTAAAGGCAGCTAGCGAGAA
Organism: Tortispora sangerardonensis; assembly: GCA_030566855.1. Classification (NCBI taxonomy): domain Eukaryota; kingdom Fungi; phylum Ascomycota; class Trigonopsidomycetes; order Trigonopsidales; family Trigonopsidaceae; genus Tortispora; species Tortispora sangerardonensis. Next base: position 201,897 of record JAKUBJ010000009.1, on the reverse strand, counting down.
ACTGTCTTTTACCTTCCCATAGTACTAATGAAACGAAAAATCAGGCAGAATAATGGTTTTAATAAAAAAAAATATAATGAATTTATCCAGTTTAACGTGCACAGTAAATTGAATCTTTCAAAAGGAGTCTTATTGATAAGAGAATACTCGGAAAAGCTTCATAAGGTTAGGTCGCACCTTAAAAGGCCTTTCATGTGCCGAGTACATAAAGAAAGAGAGATATCACCTCAATTAGGAAGTAAGGCATAACTTATAGGATAAACAAAAGCACTATATTCATACTTTATGCCTACTAGATATTGTAAAAGAATCAGCAAACTAGTCGATTAGTAATTGCAAAGGGTCCTCATGGTAATGCGGTAACAGTAAGTCACTCTATTCTATAACATTAGTATCCTATTATCACTAGGTATCGTACTATTATTTGCGATAACTTGTATCGAAAAATAGAAATATATCCCATAAAAGATCATCACGGATTATCTACATCTTTACAATTGCTAACTCGCTATGACTCTCTATCTAAACATCATCGCGATAGTCCCAGAAAAGCACACCACGCTATATAATCTATACATTACATAACATTGCTAAAAAGATAAACAACAAGAGCTCTTCATAGTACATAAACAAACCATTTGACTTACCTGAAATGGCAGAATGAGTCAACAACTTACGTGATCTCCAAATGCGTGTACTTTCTTAATTTAGAAAAATGTTGCCATAGTTTTCCTATTTATGTACAAAAATTATCCAATACTGTTCATTCGACACACATATTACCCGGCTACATTAGTTTCCGTTTGACTCTTACTTTTCTTCATGTGCCTGGCTAATTTTAACTTTCTATCCAATGGAACCTATTAAATTTATTCCGTCCGGCTATTCTACTTTTTTCACTTTTTCTATAATTACACATACATAACCGTTAATTACTCTACACCAAACTTCCCTTTTTCTTCACCAATCCCCTATTTCATTCTATCAGTCATCATAATCACCACTCTTTGTATTCCTTCTAGAATATATATACCTTACTCTTCCTATTAATTATATATTCACATCTCTTCAGCATTTTCTTATACCTTGAGTTTCACTTGTACGATTATTGCTTTCTTTCTTTTATCTCTTCCATTTTTGCCTCTTTAGTTTTGACTTGAGTATCTGACTTGTTATCTCTTTGTATCAAGTCATAAACTTATCAACTTTGTATTCTTTTTTACAACTTTCAACTTATTTGCAACTACTAGCTGTTATATATATACGTATTATTTTAGAAGTATAATCACTTATCATATCAGCGATTCTCATTGTATGACTGATTGATTTCTTATTTCGTTTGCCCCCTCGATTTTAGCTACGTTTATTCCGATCTCAACAACTTTCTATTTTCTTTCATTTTGCATTTTCGATATTATTTAAATATCGACTTTTATTATTATAGGCGCTCTGAGAATACCTGTTATAGCTTTTATTCTCTTCTTTTATTGCATGTTATAAAGCTACTTTTTTCAAGCTTTCTCTATTTTCTTTTTTCATTTTTTTATTCACTGTCGGTTCTTCAGGTTGTACTTTTATATACTTCATATTATTTGGGTTTTATAGGTTCATCTATTTCTTATTTGTCGGGTCCTTTTTATTTGGTTTGTATTTGATTTCAGAAAATGTCTGTCGTTATTGTCATTGCTCATTGAGCAAACTAATGATCATATATCTCTGTCTTCTATCGTTATTTATGTGCCGCTGCTATTGATATTGTATACTCTCGCCTATTTTTTGTTTTATTTTTTTAATTTGTCTTATTACGCAATAAAACAATCTCAAGGAAGAAAGAAATCTATAACTAATAGATTCTTCTTCATATTCATCGCAAATTTTCATTGCTGTTTTTTCTTATAAACTTCTGTAACTTAACGCTTTTTTATCTCTACTTGATAACACGATCAAACAAAAGTATTCTTGAAACGAATATGGATTCAACTGATTTAACTCAAAGCAACCAACTCGGTACTGAATCAGTTTTACCTTACATTAATTATTCTGTTAGCAATGACATCTCCGCTAATAGTGAACCTGGTTTTGCACCCCTGATTGCTCTAAGACAAGATGGTTCTTTTCCTTTAAGACAATCGCAACGAAAAGCAAATTTTGTTGATTCTTTAGTGGAGTGTACAGCTTTACTTATTGAATCGATTTGGCCTTCAAAACAATCAAATTCGGCCGCGAAAATTATTCCTTTAAAAATATTCATCCAGGAAACTCTAAGACGTTCTCGATCTTCTTATTCTACTTTACAAGTTGCTCTTTACTACATTTTGCTTCTTAGACCTCACTTAAAGCCCAATACCAATCCTTCTGTACCTCCTGAAGATTGTGGTTGTGGTTTACCTTCAATGCCAAAATCTATACTATTATGTGGTCGCAGAATGTTTTTGACTTCTTTAATTCTAGCTTCCAAGTATCTTCAAGATCGAAACTATTCTGCTAAAGGATGGTCTAAAATATCAGGTCTCTCTACGATTGAAATAAATGCGAACGAAACTGCATTCTTAAAAGCTGTTGATTGGAAATTGCATATTCCATTTGCTGTTTATGAAGCATGGTCTAGTTTACTTTGCGAATGCTCTTCTTCAGCTAATCAGACTCAAGCAACTATTGAAAAAATGTTTCAATTCTATGATCAATCTAATTTGATTGGAGATTTGTCTATTTCTCTTATAGCACTTGAGAATCCTGAAGCTGGAAGAACTAGACCTTTCTCATTATTAAATCCTATTAGATCTTCTTTCCTGTCATCTCCTTATGATGTACCAGCATTATCACCTACGTCAGTTTTATCTTCGACATCGCCACTTTCAAGTTGTCCTTCCTGCCAAGAATGCTCGAATTTTGTTAGCACGCCGGATTTGTCTCTTGCAGCCAAATTGTCTGTGCCTGTGCTTGATATTCTTGAGAATTCAAAGTTGGCTGTTTCAACTTTAGATGTTCCAACTATGTTATGTGAGAATGTTCTATTAAAGTTTTCTTCTGAGCAGAACGATGCGTTAAAACGTAGTCGTGATGATGATAATTATGATGTCATTGATAGTGATGATTTTGATAATTCTTCTAATACCATTCAAGCTGCTGCCTTGACTTCATTTGGTCGTCGTAAATTAGTTCGAATTGCATATCGAAATCAGAAACGTTTTGAATGAGAATAAGAGGAGCAAGTATTTGAAATACTTGTTTCCTGTTTCAATGCTCAATGAGAATCCTGCTGGTAAGGTACTCACTCTTTTTTATGGTTTATTTGTTCTTGTTACTTGTTAAACTCTACAATTTGTTTAAAGGGTATTAAATGTTTTTTGTTGCTGTGAGGTTAGTATTATTGATATTTTGGTTCACCGTTAACATGTGATCTTCTCTTTGCAGTACAGATGCATTTAATTGCTTTTTATTCGATGTATTATCTCTATTATCTCTTATTCCTTTTATTAGTATTATTCTCTTCCCCTATATATTATACAACTTTTGTAAGCCTTTTTATGTAATTGTAAAACTACCGCATATACCTAGGGTAGTTCGGCCTTACCACTTTACCACTTGAGTATCAAGCATCCACCAGCTACTAACAAATATACAGATCAGTTTTGCTGCAAACTTACAATTTCAACCCTATTTTGATGACAAATCTATGCTCCATTTTAAATGAGCTTACAAAAACTAGACAGAATTGAAGATCGATTGTGGTACGAAGAAGATGAATCAGGTACAGTTTTAGATACTGTCGATGGTGAAGAATTTACAGCTGATTACTCCAAAAGAGAAGAGAAAGTTAGAAAACGTGTATCTTTGTATAAGAGGGAGAAACAACAACAGCAAGATAATTGGGAACGAACTCAATTGTCTATAGCTAAAGGATCGAAATATACGACGAATCATGATAGTGATTTTATGAATGATCGCATACATCTAATCAGTGATAGTTTATACCCTCCATTTATTGATCCTGTTGCGTTAAAGTCAACTTTTAAGTCACAAGTATTGACAGTGAAAGACCCACAATCTAACTTGGCGTTGTTAGCAAAAAAGGGCAGTTTGGTTGTTCGAGAGCGTAGAAAACTAAAAGAAAGAGAAGCGCACGCGAAGACAGTATCTTCTACTCAAGGAACAGCATTTGCTAAAGTAATGAAAACTGAGGATGAAACTGTTAGCAGTTCAAGAAAAACTGACTCAAGATCATTACGCAAAGTTCCTGTTCAACCTATTGATTCTTCAATAGACCATGAAACAATTCTACAGCAAAGGAGATCATTACCTGCTTACTCAACAAAGGATCTATTTTTGCATTCTGTAAGAGAGAATCAAGTAATAGTAGTATCTGGTGAAACAGGATCTGGTAAGACCACACAGCTTACACAGTTTCTCTATGAAGCAGGCTACGCAACTTCTGGAAAGCTAATAGCATGCACGCAGCCTAGACGTGTAGCAGCAATGTCAGTTGCTAAACGTGTTGCTGTTGAAATGAACTGTCCACTAGGCGATATTGTTGGATATACTATTAGATTTGAGGACTGCACTTCAAATTCAACAAAGATAAAGTATATGACAGATGGTGTTCTACTAAGAGAATGTATTGTTGACAAAGACCTTGAGAAATATTCGTGTATTATACTAGATGAAGCTCATGAACGGTCACTTAATACTGATATATTACTTGGCCTTTTTAAACTTATACTGTCTCGCAGAAGGGACATTAAGCTTATCATTACATCAGCGACTCTTAACATTGATCTATTCTCTAGATACTTTGGAAATGCTTACAACTTCTCTATTCCTGGACGAACATTTCCAGTAGACGTTCTTTTCTCTAAATACTCATCTGATGATTATGTTGAAGCTGCTGTTAAGCAAGTTCTTTCTATTCATATCCAGTCTCCTTTACCTGCTGATATTCTTGTCTTCATGTCAGGTCAAGAAGATATAGATGCAACTTGTGATTTGGTCAATGATCGTCTATCTCAATTAGATGATGTTACACCTCTTCTAGTACTTCCGATTTATTCTCAACTTCCTTCTGAACTTCAACATAAAATATTTGATCCTGCTCCTGAAGGTACTAGGAAATGTATTGTTGCAACAAATATTGCAGAAACCTCTTTAACTGTTGATGGAATTACGTATGTTGTTGATTCTGGTTTCTCAAAGGTTAAACAATACAATCCAAGTATTGGAATGGATATTCTACAATTAACACCTATTTCTCAAGCCAATGCAAATCAAAGATCTGGTCGTGCTGGTCGTACAGCCCCAGGAACTGCTTATAGATTGTATACTATGGACACTTACTTGAATGAAATGTTAGATCAATCAGTGCCTGAAATCTTACGAACAAATCTATCAAACACTCTTTTATTATTGAAATCACTAGATGTACATGATGTCTTTCGTTTTGGTTTTCTTGATTCACCTCCGAAAGATTCAATAACTGCTGCTTTGTATGAACTTTGGTCTTTAGGTGCATTGGATAACAAAAGCAATCTAACTCATCTAGGAAGACAAATGTCCACTCTACCTATGGATCCTGCATTATCAAAACTATTAATAACTTCAACACTTCCAGAATACCTATGCTCATACGAAGCTGTTATAATAGTTTCAATGCTATCTGTACCAAGCGTGTTCTATCGTCCAAAAGAAATGCAAGAAAAATCAGATAATGCAAGAGAAAAATTCTTTATTCCTGAAAGTGACCATCTTACTCTGCTAAACGTTTATCGTTTATGGGAAGCTAATAAAAGATCAGAAAATTGGTGCACTCAGAACTTCCTAATTTCAAAATCCCTATGGAGAGCAATGGAAATTAAACGGCAGTTGCAAGAAATTGTTGAATCAAACTTCCTCAAGGGTAGAAAACTTCAATCAAGCGGAAGAAATGACGACATAGTGAGAAAATGTATTTGCTCAGCATATTTCTTTCAATCTGCTAAACTCAAGGGCCTTGGTGACTATATTAATATTAGGACATCATTACCTTTAGTATTACATCCAACCTCTGCATTATACAGTTCAGGTGCCCTTCCAGAGTACGTTGTCTACCATGAACTTATAATGACAACGAAAGAGTACATGTCCGTAGTCACATCTGTTGACCCATTATGGTTAGCTGATTTAGGTGCAACCTTTTACACGATCAGAGAAGGTTTAGCAGCTTCAGGTGCTCCATCTTTTAATCAAGCCCTTAACAAAATCAAACTCAAAAGACTTGATATCGAATCAGATTTGTCAAATATCACCAAAACACAATCTGGAACACTAAAAGCTACATCAAGCACATTTCTGCAACCGAAAAAAAGAACATCTTCTTCAGTAATAGGACCAGGAAGGAAAATTAGAAGAGGTTTTTAACTTTTTCACAAAACAATTAGGTCATTCAAAATGTCATGTATCATATCAAATAACTTCGAGCACAATTCAGCTCCTCTTAGATTTTTTCTCCATATGCTTATTTATTATTTATGGCCCATCAAAAAAACTCCTTAATAATACCATCCGAATCAAAACCTCTAATCAACCTTGCCAACAACTGCTGGTTCATATTTTGGCAAATGCACTGACTTGGAGCGACTTCTAGTTCCTTTGTTTTTAAATAATTGATTAAAACAAACCAGTAAAAGAATAACAGACAACACTGCAAAATATGGTTTTGATAAATAAAATTTCAGTCTAATCATAGCAGCTCCAAACGTTGAAACAGTGCTGACAGGTGATATTTTAGAAGGATTATGCATGATGTCAAGCAATGTTTCAAGAACATCTGAGCGAGAAATCATAATAGGCTCCCCAGATTGAGTTTTGTCCCAATATTTCTTTTCATCATAATTGACAATAAGAACTCTAGGTCCGGTCTCTCTAATGTGCATTCCATAAGTAGTTTTTAACCATCTTTCCCAGAATATTCCATTGATCCAAGCAAAACCAACTGGAGGAGCCGAGTCCACGTCAACTCTAATAGCTTTAGCAGATTTCAAAGCTCTATCATCATCTTTATCCTCTGCTTCTTTAATCTTACGATTCTTTCGTTTACGCTTCTCTGCTTTCTCGGCACGCTCTTGCTCTTGTTGGTACTCAATATACTCACGAGCAGCTGCAAGCATCTCAACTGTAGCCATCTCAAAGTCATCTAAATCAAAAGGGTCTAATACAGCAACTACTAAAGTTCTCTTGGACATAACTTCACGAGCATTAACAACAGTAACTTCTGGAAACATAGGTATCCAAACAGATCTCATCCAGGTAAGTACTTTGTCATAACTTCGTATATCTCTTGGGCCTAGAGAAGGAAAAGTAGACACATGACCACTATTCATGGCAATAATTCTAGGAAATTGAGTTATCTTGAACTGCTTAATCAAATCCTTATCACTTGTTTTAGCAATTTTAGCATGCTCAAAAGCTGGAAATGCTAGTTTTTCCATTGCGTGAAAGTCTTCAGGAGTTGTATTCTGATCATAGAAATAAAGAAATATAACAGGCTCAGTTTCCTTTAGTTTTTCTAGTTGCCCAGCATCAACTTCTAAAATCTTGCAATCTACCAAGCGATTAGCTACCTTCAAAAGATCACCTAAACCTCTTAAGCCACGATAAGATACGCTTTCAGACTCATAAAAGAGCACAGGAGAAAAAACATCTGTGAGTTTAGCATCTTTACAAAGTCTCTTTTCAACAGAACAATCTACATGTCCTATATTTAGTTTGCCTTTCATTTGGCGAGCAAGTTCAGTCCATAAAGTTCTGTCCACGCCACAATGATCGCAGCCTGGAGAATAAAAATTAATAAACCATTTAGAATCTGGAGAAGAAGTTACCTTTTTGCCAAATGTTGTTAATGATAAAGAAACAGAGATACCTGAGGGGTTAGGACGGGGCTTTTTTAAAGATTTTGAATCCTCATCACTTGTAGTAGCATCTGCTACAATATTGAGATGCTTATTAGCAATGTTTGAGTGTTTTGAATCGGAATCATCTACAAAGAAATCATCATCATCTTCTTCTTCCGAGATAGTTTCTGTTGGAGTGCGAACCTTGTCAGCAGTTATAGAAGAATCATTTTGTTCATCCGAATGAGAAGTAGCTTCTGCTAGCTTAATATCCTGTAACATCTGTGGAAACTCAATATCTGTAGTTTGAGTAGAAGTTGGTACAGGTACTATTGTATCTATTAGAGTAGACGAAAGATGAGGAATCGCGGTGGAAGAATTGGAAGGTTGTTGTAAAAATTGTAACGATTCTAGTACGTCTGATTTTGTGTCTGAGAGAATTTTTGAAGGCTTATCACTAAGATCATCTCTGATCTTAATATAAATAGCTTTTAAATAGTTAACCATAGTTTTGATATCTCTTTTATTCTTGAATGGTAATTCCTCTACACGGTTACCAGAGCTATCAATAAGAGCTACATCAGGATAAGAATGAACATCGTGTTTACTACAAAGATCTCCATACGCTAAGCAGTTTATAGAAGCCAGATGTATATTTTCTTTTTCGCAATCAGCGAAAGTTAGATTAACGAACTCAGACCAAGTTGGAGCGAAATGTACGCAATGAGGACACGTTGGAGAGAAATGTTTAATTACCCAATAGCCATCTTTGACTTGGAATAAAGAATCATAATTTTCAGGAGTGATTATATAAGCAGGGTTATAATCTTCCGAAGAGGTATCTATTGACATAAATCTTCTAGGAGATAAAGCGATTACTATAGAATCAAATACCAGAATAGATGATATGATCCAGAAGAGATGTATGAATATCATTATTAAAGTTTTTGCGAGAAAAATGAATTGAATGAAGGTGATATTTTCGTGTATTTATTGACTTTAGCAATAAAGCAAGAAGTAGTTGTAAATAGGAGAATAAAAGAGAAGAAAATAATAAGAAAAAAGCGAGTGTCAAACGAGGCTAATTAGCCGTGTAATCTCTGAATAAAAAGCGCCTCTTTTTATAAGCTTATAAAAAGCAAATATTCAATATAGAAAATGAAGGAAAATATGAATGTTTCTGTAATTTGTAATGTTTATATAAGAAGAAAGAAAGGTACAGGATAGGAATGGATATGTCAAAGTTTAGTGATCTGCGTAATGAATTGCGCAAAGCATTATTACTGGTAAACTCTATTTTTTAGTAAATAAAGCTTGCCCTACAATTTTGTAAGAAGGGTTAATTGACGTTTGTTACTTTTGTGATTTTTATCGACCACCGAGGAAAGTATTAGTTATTGTTTCGTTTAGGAGACAAACGAAATAGATAGTAAAAGAGGGAGGTTTCGAAATGACAGAAGTAGATAATTTAGAATTTCTCAAAACGTCAACTGCTCATGATGAACCTTATAAGTTATTAAGTGAAGAGAGCAGCGATTCTATAACTGAAGATATCAATATAGCTAAATGGATAGAAATTGGTGATAACAAAGTAAATCTTGATTCTGATACAAGATTTATAAGAGATTCATCAGAATCAAGTGTGAATTTGCGTACGGTGTTATTTTGTTGGATTACACGTGATCTTAATGTTGCTGAGTATCTTTCGAAGTGTGAAGAGAATAATATTTTGAATCTATCGTTTCTTGAAAGAACAGATCTTTTGAATTGGCTTAAAGGTGATTCAAGTATAAGCGAATATATAAAAAGAATTGACGGTCAAGATAATAAAGAGCTTGAACGTATACGTAAATTACAGAATGTTGAATTCAGTTCGAAATTACCTGATATATATGGAGCTGAGAATTCATTACTCAATCATAATACGATACTCCATGGGTCAAAGAATATTGATTTTTCATATGTTAGAAAAGATGCACATGATTCATTTATGCGTAATATGAAAAGTTCTGATACTAGGTCGAATAGTCAAAAAGTAGCATCTAATTCTGCTTCAATAGTAAGAAATCTTAGTGGACCATCGAAACCAGGAAGGTCTAAAGAACCTATTATTTTATTATCACCTTCTGCATCAGCTATTTTAAATATGTCAAATATCAAAGCATTCTTAGAAGATGGTCGTTATGAAGTATCAGTTGGATCAGCTGAATCAAATTTCTTGATGCTTACCAGAACCTCTGTTAGATTAGGTAGACCTATTCGTTTTGCAGTTGTTGATTCTACGGATAGATTTAAGCCTGATTATTGGGATAGAGTTGTTGCAGTATTTACAACTGGACAAGTATGGCAATTTAAATCATACAGATGGTCGAATCCTAGTGAATTGTTTCAAAAGGTTAAGGGGTTTTATATATCATATTCTAACGATTCTACGCCTTCATCAATAAAGGCATGGAATATTGAAAAGATAGCATTAGATAGAAATCATCGTTTTAGAGATAGAGAAATTGCTGAACATGTATGGGAATCTATTGAACGATGGATGGCATCTCATGGGTGGGCAGCAAATCGTCAATAGGTACGTATATTCTTTTACGATGTTTGATGTATATATTTGTGAAGTGTGATGTAGATATTTATTAGAGCATATCGTACAGCATATGATTGTTACCATGTCATATCATATAACCTCGTAAAGTTCTGTTCTTCCTCCTTCATCAGGTAATAAAGATGCAGCTGTTGGCTCTGATAATGGCTCAAATTCAGGGTCATGTTTGATAGAATGAATCAATAGTTCAGATATAACTTCTAATCCTCTTTTACCTGTACCAGCATGTATGACTAAATCAGCATACATTCTTGTAGGCATTATAAAGCTTTCCATTGCTAATTTACTATACTTTAAATAATAATCAGTAGTTTCTTTAACTGTTTCACCTTGCTTTTGTCCTCTTAAAATAATACGTGCATATCTTGTATCAGCATCTTCATCAACAAATAATTTCAATGAAGCTAAATCTCTTAATCTTTGATCAAATAATGCATAACTTCCTTCGACAAATAAAACTCTAGGCGTTGATATATCTGAATCAGTTTCATTAAACCATCTCTCCACATCATCGCATATTCTTTCAGTGTCGAATGAAAGTGGTCCTTCAAGATTTTTCGAAGTCTCTCTTACAATCTTAATAGCACCTTGTCCTTTACTATTCGTAGATTCAATACTTGATCCATTTAATGTATGATGATAATCTGAAAAATGATACGTTTCCGATAGAACATTAGGTATATCTTTACGCAATAACTGTAACAATTCTTTGCATATAGATTTCTTTCCAGACGCTTGTCCACCTGCTACAAGTACTATAATTGATCGATTTTTCATTTTCTATAATGATACTCTATACCAATTGATATCAACTTAAAAAAAAAGATTGTCACAAAGTCACCAAAAAGAAAAATAAACCCCACAAAAATGTTTCGTGCACCTTATAAACCCAGTTTTTAGCCGCAACCATTAATTATCTATCGATCTTTATTTCGCTTTCAACCAAATACCATTCGAATGTCCTCTAAAAATCAAGGCTTAAATGCTTTACTCGCAAAACCTCAACAAGAAGAATTATTCTTGCTTGTATCAAATATAATTGATATTTTAAGGAATAATTTACAATTGTCTGATATCTCTTATACGAACTCTACTAAATCGAAATCAGAAGCTATCAAACAAATGCTGATTCATTTCGATGATTGGAAAGTAACTGTATTACAAAGAATTGGTGAAGTACTTAATTCCCCTAAATCAAAATCTCAAAGTAACCCAAATTCAAAACGTACTTGGCAGCCTCTATCTTCAAATTCTTATCATGTCAGACCTTATTATCCAATGCCATCAACTTTGGTAGAATCACTTGATGAAAAAACTTGTCAAGCTATTCTTATTTCAATTCTATTATTATTATTAAGTTTAAGAGAATATACTTCTGAAGATCGTATGCTGGTACATACTTTATGCGCTTCTCTTGATCTATCTCCTTGGTTCGTAATAGAGGCGGAGAATACAACTGCTCATTCTTTAATAGACGCCTTTTCTGATTATGTAAAGGATTCAGAACATTATGAAAATATAAACAACTCTGATCTATCAGAAATATTAGAAAAACGATCTAATCAAAATAAAGCTCAAAGATATGCCACAATCGGTCTAGGTGCAATTGGCGGTGCCTTATTACTAGGCTTAAGTGGTGGTCTGGCTGCTCCTCTTATTGCTTCAGGTATTGGCGCTCTTTTTATGGGCGTTGGTTTAGGTGCTTCTGCTACTGCTCTTTATCTGGGGACTTTAGCTGCTTCTCCTGTAGCTGTAGGCGCTTTATTCGGTATATATGGCGGCAAATATTCTTATAATGCTATATCAAGATGGGTAGCTGAAATTTCGGATTTTGCTTTTATACCTATATTGCCTGGAGGCAAAAGAACAAAAAGGAATAGAGCTCTTAGTCATGCAAGTCGTACTTCTCAACAATCTGCTGCTTCTTCTCATATAGTACAAACTCCACAAACTCGTGCAAGATTATCTGTAACTATAGGTGTATCTGGCTGGCTTAGATCTAAAGATGATGTCACTCAAGTTTGGTCTATGCTTGATTGCTCTGGAACTGATGCTATGGCTTTACAGTGGGAGCTTTCTGCTCTTACTGATTTAGGACGTGCTTTGGACACTTATATGACAAAATTAGCAATAGTCCTTGCTAAATCAGAGTTTATAAAACACACATTTCTTGCAGCCCTGTCATCTGCTCTTTGGCCCATGAGCCTACTAAATATTGCTTCTATAGTAGATAATCCATGGAATATTGCTGCAGATAGAGCATATAAAGCTGGTCTTGCACTTGCGGATTCCTTAAGACAACATCTTCATGGCCATCGTCCTGTTACTTTAATTGGGTATTCTTTAGGTGCAAGAGTACTTTTTTATTGTATGCTCGACCTTGCAAAATCTCGCTCTTTAGGTATTGTTGAAAATGTTATATTCATGGGTGCTCCTGTACCTACTGATGTGCCTTCATGGGCTTTAATTAGGTCGCTCACTGCTGGGAGAGTTGTCAATGTATATATCAAATGCGACTTTATACTACAATACCTCTACAGAGCCCAACACCTCTCTTACGATGTTGCAGGACTTTCTGCTATATCAAGTGAGATTGACAACATTGAAAATATAGACTGCTCAGATCTTGTTCATGGCCATTTAGAATACAGTGACCATTTGGGTGAGATACTTAGAGATAGAATAGGTATTCTTGGCTTAGTTTCTGAAGTTGAAGAGGCTACACTACAACTTGAAAAGAGCACCTTTTTTGGAACTCCAAATGTAACAGATTTGATCGATTGGGATGGTGAAGAATCTGATCATAGAAGTGAATCTGAAATTATCTTTGATGCTGATGAAGATGAACCACTTGATATTGATCGATTAGAAAATGACATACGTAAAGAATTGGCTGATAGAAATGCAAAACGGCCCCAGGAAGAACCTTGAACTTCTTGTCATCTCTACGGATATTTATCGCATCTCTATTACATCTTATTATTTTAATAATTTCATAACTTATCATGACAATACACTTCATAACTAATACAATTGAGTACCCTCTGCATTTGAGTGCTGCTTTATCCATTATCCGATCGCCTAAACAATAATACCAAGTATTATTCACCAGTCTCAATAGATTCCAGTATTTCTTCAAGCCCAGACATATCATTAAGATCATCCTTGTGTAATATTCCTGATCGAAGAATCTCTTCCGCTAAATCATCTGCTCTTCGTCTAGGAGAACGAGAAGAAGGTGATCTACACAAACTAAGATCATCATCATCATCCTCCTCTTCATCATCTAAACCAGCTCTTGGTGCATTTATGGGTTCAGGCTGTCTTCTCAAATAAGAAATGACTCCATCTTCATCGTCAGAATTAGAATATGCACTAGACTCAATCATTAATCCACCAACTTTATCATTATCTTCGTCGTCATCTTCACTTATGCGATCTCCGTCAGAATCTCGCATTCCAAATCTTCCTTCGGTTTCCCAACCAACAAGTTCCTCATCGTCGTCATCCTCATCAGAAGAAGCGAATTTTCCAGGTATATCTCTATTAATTTCCTGTGACATGTATTGCGCAAAATGCTCTCCTGTTCTTCCTTGTACATCGTGGTCTTCATCTTCATCTTCGCCACCTTCTGGTTCTAATTCTCCATAATAATTACGACTACTCATCGTCTTATCCTCTTGAGAATCATCAGGATCAATTTCTCCCGTAATAAGCTTAATCAAAGCATCGCCAAGATCTGGCTGGGATTTATCAATATCACCATAGTTCATAGCACTATCTGAAGAAAGATCATCAGTCAAATCATCGTTCTTATCACCTCCTAGAATGGCATTATACTTCTGTCTAGTAGATGCTAGCGTTTGTGACTTATACTCTTCCCACTCGGTGCTGTTAACTTTATCATAAACAACATCTGCCAAACTTTCAGGTGCAATCTGCGCAGTGAACTTTACGACTTCTTCTGCGATAAGAGTTAAATGTCCCATATAACCCATTCTAATACGCTTATTGGCCTCACTTTCTCTGCTGCGTCGCTCACCTTCAATTATAAGTTCAGTAATACGACACCCATCAAAAAGATCAATAGCTAAATACCTATTATATGATTCTTCCATCGGTCCACTAAAAATCTGTTGTACGATATCGAATACAACATTATGCAAAAAATTATTCCATGGAAACTCAAAGAACATATTAATAATACATGCAATTACACGATTTTCAACTAAAGATATCTTTAATCTGTCGCCTATAGTTGTTTGTTGTGCAATACTATTAGCTTCTGAATAAGGATCTTCGTTTGAATGTGGCTCTGCTTTTTCAGTATCAAAACTAGACAAGTTGCTATCACTAATTTCATCTTCATCTTCTGCAGCAGGTTCGGGAGAGTTTGAAATAGATAAAGTGCTAACAGCTTCACTTAATTCCTGTTCTATATTGTCACCTTCATTTAATATATGATTATCTGAAGAAACTTGAGGAATAGATCCGATTGAGCGATTGTCTTCCGACTCAAGAAGAGAAAAAGAGGAAGGGTCCGTTTCATGACTTTTTCTAGAAGCGGCACGTTCCTCCAGTTTAGTTTTCTCTCTTACATCGTCACGCTCTCTAGCAATCTCATCAGCATCAGGATTATTAAGAAGCATCATGTTACTGCAATGTAGTAATTCAGCAACAAGCTCACAAATCTTAAATCTTTCAAACCCAAGAGGTTCTATAGGGCCAATAGCAGTTTCTAGACGCTCCTGGTGAGGTTTACTAAGCATTACTTCAAACTCTGGAATCTTTTCAGCAAACTCTTTAACTAAATAACCCAAATAAATAGGATCTCTAGGATTCGGTGGATACTGGTCAATAGACATGTTAACAATTGGAACAGTATCATAATCACTGTTATTCTTTCTAATAACTTCAATTATAATTCCGACGGCTGTCGCAAGAGCCGAGCCACCATTTAACATTAAATCTACAATGCGAGCAGAAGAAGTAGGAGATACTAATTCACGGGACAGTTCATTAGGACCTATAAGAGTTGGATCGTTCGTTCCATTTGCAGACAGAGTTATTAATGCTTTAAGAACATCACCAGCAGCAGTTTGAATTGAAGCAGGGTATTGAGGCTCAAAATAAGTAAGGATATTAGAAATAAGATTTTGCTCTTGAAGAGCATCTATTACACCAGTAGGACAAGAAGGTTTATCGGTACTTATAACTTTCAAAAGAAAGTCCATTAAAGCAGGAGTATCAATATGTCTTAAAAATTCTAAAACCAAAGTATTTCTAGAAAGCATAAAGTCGAGCAATAAAGAAGTGTGACGCTCCAGGAGCTGTTCATTTATCTTAACAAATAAACTTGCAGTGAGTATACCTAAAGGAGCGGGTCTATCAAGTATTGTCCATAAAAGATCCATTAAATCCTTCGTTTCGACGAGTAATTTTGGTATTTCATAAATATCGCAGCCAAGCACTTCTGCAGCAACAGAAGCTATTAAGCGTTTAACTTGTTCCTTGACGTTTTCATTATCATTTTGATCAGAATCAGTGTTTTCATTACCGGAAGATGAATCATTATCGTCATTTGGTGATATTTCATCGTCACTAGATGATTTTTCATCGTCATTATCAGATTCAGCTTCTGAAAGTTGATCGTTATTATCTTTATTAGCATCGGCATTGTCAAGATTATCGTTGATTTCGTTACTAGTATCGATATCATCTTCATTGGCATCGTTCTGTTTAAGATTAGCATCATCTTTGCAAGCATCGACATCATTTTTCTCATCGGAAGAGTCTTGCGATTTGTTCGAGTCTTCTTCATCAGGAGATTCAATATTGATTACTATCTGTATAAGCTCTTTTAAAACATCATGCTGACAGAGAAACTGTACAAGAGCTGTTTTCCTTGGTGATAATTCAGATAAAAAATCATCCTCCTTAAGTAATTCGTGTATTGAACAATCTGGTTTTTCTAACAATTTATCGATTGCACTCGACTCCATTCCCGTTACAAGGGAAGAGCCAAATTTCCAAAATGCCATCCTTTTCTCTTCCCTGAAAATGAGCTAATTTTCTCAGAATAAAGACGTAAATAAAATACAGGGCAGTAAAAAAAAGAAAAAAGAAATTACTGTTCAATATGAAGCAAGAATAAAAGTGAAACCCCCAAATCAAAGGACAAAAAAAAAGAGAGGGGAAGAGAGAGAAAGAAAAAAAATGTATATGTAAAGGCTGTGAGTGTGCGTGTGTCAATGTACGTTCGTAGGTTTACTTTTTACTCCCTTATATGAAATCTCCATACAAATCTAATAAATAATAAAACTTTGATACACAATAAAATTATCGCCTTATTTTAGTGTTTATATTCAATAAGATAATCTGCTTGTATTTCTGACTATACCGTAAAGAATAGATAGGAAAATGCGAAATTGACCGACGTAATTTTTACCCATCACTCTGTAGTATACGGTTAATAATAAAACTGGGTAGGTTTTTTAGTGGTAAATGAAATACTTAGAACCACTCTTAGCGATAAAAGATAATAGGCTAAAAGAGTGTAATATATTTGACAGTTAACTTGTCATTTCTTTATTGTAACAACGATATGAAACAAAGTCTTCCTATATATAACAGTTACAGTGTGTACGAACTCCGTTAAGAGAATTCAATGTTGCAGGTGTTGGGTTTAAGTGAATACTTTTACTTATATACTTCCAACCCGTAACGTTTATCCAGATCGAGAAACCAAATGGTGTAACTCTGCAACTCGACTACCTAACGCTAACAAGATCTTGTACTGATCTTGAAACGTAGAGAGTAAACTTTGTGCAAATATTGTGCCATTAGCTGATTGATTTGATGTAGCAGATGTAGTATATTTTTCGATCGCATCTGCTGCGCGTTCAATATCTCCAAGTACGGCAACATAGTTATCGATCCTTTCTTTAAATTTTTTAACTTGTGCATCAAAATATGGCATCAGCGTATCCGTCATAGGTAATCGAACACCCGGCGTTCTTAATGAGTTTATGAGATTAAAACAGGTTCTTCCATCTTCGATAGAAGCTTCAACCTCGACTCTAATATCTGTCAATAAACTAATATCTTGTCTAATAGCTTGTTGTATAGTTGTTGCTTTTGAAGAAAGCACTGATACGTCAAATGGAATAGATTCAATCATTTCCTTGTGTGATTCTGACTGTCCTTTTAATTGCTCGCAGATTTGCAATTGTTTTTCAATATACGCATCAATATCATCAAGTTCTTTCTGCGCGGCTGGTGGTAAATCGCTATGTCTAGTTATCGCTGTAATAGCACTATTCTGTATTTGTTGCTGTTGCTGTGTCATATTTGAAGTTCCTGTTGAGAAAAGTGACATTTGTGGTGCTTGTATTTGTAGCTGTTGCACTTGTGGCGCCTGCTGTTGTCCAAATAACGAACCTGTTTGAAGACCACTGGCATTATTAGCTGTCGATCCAAAACCAAATCCGCCAGTTGTAGTTGTAGTAGCTGGCTTATTTTGTCCAAACATGGAGGACGTCGATGTATTAGAACCACCACCAAAAGAAAATCCTGAAGCAGTATTAGCTGCTCCTGCAGCTGCAGATACTGTCGATCCAAATCCTCCGGGGTTAACCCCGTTTGTTGTGTTTATATTTGCACCAGTTTGTTGTGCTTCAAGACCAAACGATGTTTGCTGTGTAGTATTCGAATTATTAGTAGATCCAAAAGCTGATCCTAATCCTACAGGTGCAGGTGTTGGTGTTGAAGGTAGATTATTAACATTCAAAGGTGAACCAAACTGAGGTTTAGCAGCTGGCTGAGTACCAAACAAGCCTGTAGTACTTGTACCTTGTACCGAAGACATACTATTTCTTCTACCGAACATTTATAGTATGTAGTTATTGTTTACAAAAAAGGTAAAAAGTCAACAACTATAAAAAGCCTTTAATAGGCTATAATCTTGCAGTTCTAAATTCAAATTTGTAAAATCCAAATAGATTTATCAATTATTCTATATGTGTTTGTTGAACCAAAACTACACAGGTAAATAAGTTTTTGATTTTGGTTCAATCGTAATTGTTGATATTTTAAAAGTTAAAATACCGGGTAATTTATTGATTTTTTTCTAACGAAATCTTCGAAAAAGCAATCTTATAAAGAGCAACAATCCCTTTATTTTATGTATATTTACGTTAAAGTGATTGAATATAATGAGTTCTGTGGCCAAAGATCAAGATAAAGATGATGAGTTCTTATATGGGACAAAAGAGGAGAAGAATGTTGATATGAAAGATGAAGGAAGCGATGACGATGACGATGGCAGTAGCGATAGTGATGATAGTGATATTGATATTATTATAAGCGGAACATCTGAAGCTACAAGGCCATCATTAGCAACTACACAAAATCCAGTATTACAATCAATAAGCGGTAATGCTGGAGGAATTGAACAAGGAGGGAACGTTGAAGCAGCGGCAGGAATGACAATTGCGGTAGGGCCACAAACAGGTAATGCAATTGATCTTAACAAAATTGGAGATTATAATGGAGTTCCTGTTACTCAGGTGCCTGTAGAGATGCTTGAAGAAAAACCGTGGAGAAGACCGGGAGCAGATGTTAGTGATTATTTTAATTATGGGTTTGATGAATTTACATGGCAATTATACTGTGATAGACAGGATTCTACGAGAGTAGTATATAATCCACAGATGGTTATGATGAATTTGTTTGGGTTTTCAGGTAATGTGTTTCCTAATGGTGGTGCAAATGCTGGCGGTGCTGGCACAAATGATGGTACAGCTAAACATGAATGATTTTGTACAAAATATTCTTTACTTACTATCTGTTAATGATTCCACTCTTTGTATAATGACATATTTTTGTATATTACCGGCTATAAACTGTAATTATTGGAGATACGATACTCTTTCCATGAAGGTAACCTAAAGTAATGAGGACCTTGTACCCAACTTAACCATTCACTCTACCCAGTACACAAAACCATGAATGAAGCTCGTTATGATAGACAATTAAGATTATGGAAAGTTTCAGGACAATCAAAATTATATAGTAGTCATATATTATGTCTTGGATCATCAATTGCAGCTTCAGAGACTCTCAAAAATTTAACATTGGCTGGTATAGGTTCCATATCAATCGTTGATGATCATATTTGTACTATTGAAGATTGTAAAAATAACTTCTTTATTAAAAAGGACTCAGTTGGTAAACCAAGAGCGGAAGCTATATGCAATTCACTATCAATGCTTAACGATTCGGTACATATATCACCTATTATTAGTGATCCTAAACAGTACATAAATTATATCGATGAATGTTCATGGAAGTGGGATTTAGTGATTTCTACATCTGGTTTAATTAATAGTTTACTATTATTTGCTTTTGATAAATGTCCTGTTGTATCCATTCTATCAAAAGGCTTTTACGCTGCAGTTAATATATCGTATAAGGAAAGAACAGTAATAGAAACAAATCCTACAGATACTGTGCCTGATTTACATCTTGAATCTCCTTGGGATGATTTAGTGAGTTATGTAGATTCAGTTAGAATAGAAAATATGAACTCTATGGACCATGCGCATGTTCCATTTGTGATAATCTTACTGAAGGCTTTTCAACAATATTGTTTATCATATCCTGACTATAAACAATGGACATTACAAAACCAAAAGCAAGAGTTTAAACTGCTTATTAAATCTAATATTCCTAAGCTATTGGATGATGAAAATTATCAAGAAGCATTGAAATACTCACACCTTTTATTCAGACAACAGTCTCTTCCTGATAACGTCGTTAAAGTTCTAGAATTCAGCTCACGTGTGTTTATAAATGATTCTATATCTTTATTTTGGCTTCTAGTTAAAGCTTTACAGGTTTTTATTCAAAATAATAATGGCTATTTACCTCTATCTGGCTCTCTTCCTGATATGAAATCTGATTCTTCTAGTTACATTAAACTACAGCAAATCTATAAACAAAAGGCTAAAATTGATGCTAAACAATTACAATCATATGCGAATGAGCTAATATTTACAAATTCATTGTCTTTATCAGAAATTGATTTCTCAAGTGCTGAATTATTTTGCAAGAATGCTAGGTTTTTAACTGTGCTTTATTCACCTGCACCATTGGATCTTTCTCCTTTTGAGAATCGTCAATTGACTTCTGAGTATATTGAATCTAAATCTAAAATGATTTTATGGAGTCTTGCATCCAATGTTGAATTATGGAAAGATGAAGCGGTATCATTAGCTGAATCTACATCTTCTTCTGATATTGCTCCAATTGTACAAGAAACTGCGAGATATAACGGACTAGAATTATATGGTGTTTCAGCATTGGCAGGAGGAATCGCTGCACAAGAAGCATCGAAACTGTTAACACAGCAATATATACCAGCACTCGGCACAATTGTTTATGATGGGATTCATAGTACTATTGAGACTTTATTATGAGTTTAAGAGGAAATTCTGGAGCTACTGTGCTATAGAAATATACGATTATAAGATACCCAAAGGTGTAAAGTTTGGCTATACATGATCTATGTATTATCTGCATAGACAGATATGCTCAACTTCTATAACCAGAAAGAATATTCCTTTCGATACATACAATGGTTATATAATTTTATATATTACCAGGAAAATCAGATAGTTTACAAAATGTTGAACATATTGGGTGTAATAGTGAAGTGAACCTTAAAATCGATGATTCGGTGCAGAATATCGACCTAACCAATTTTTTCTCTTTCTACCTCTTACAAACTATTTTCCCAAATTTTTATTACATATAAAAGCACTGCATTTTTTCGCTGCAAAAAAAAAATGTCACAGCCAAAAAATATTCTTGTTAAATTAATAGTAGGAGCTGGTAAAGCAGCACCCGCACCTCCTGTCGGTCCAGCACTTGGTTCAAAAGGTGTAAAAGCAATGGATTTTTGTAAAGATTTTAATGCAAGAACAGCACATTTAACTCCTGGTATACCAGTGCCTTGTCTTGTAACAATTAAACCAGATAGATCATTTACATTTGATATTAAATCACCACCTACTCCATGGATGATAATGCAAGCTGCAGGTGTACAACAAGGAGTAGGACAATATTCGAAATCTTCTACCCGATTTAAGGATTCTTCAAATCAGTTTTCAAAGGAAACAATTGGCACTATATCATTAAAACATGTTTACGAAATTGCTCTTGTAAAGCAAAAGGATCCAAATATGTTAAATGTGCCATTAGAAGGTATTTGCAAGAGCATTATATCTACAGCAAAATCAGTTGGTGTTAATGTGGTTCTATGATCTTTCTTGTTTAACTTACTTATCTCGTGTACATATCATATATATATCATAAAAAAATTACAGAAGAAAAGTTACTTGCTATTCTTTTTGTTAGAGAAACATCGACATACAATTTGTGCATCTCTGCTCTCCAGTTTGTAATTCCTGATGCCATTTTCATTGTTTAATAAAGAAGAAAAAAACATCGCCAATAAATGTCTTTCTTTCAAAAAATACAACTCAGTAGTTCAATTATTTCATGCTTTATTTTGATTTCTTTTCATTACACCTCAAGACTCAATACTAAGTCCTATAATCACTTTTTGTAGCTAGCCAAATGAGCATTCTCTGGTGCTACAAGTGTATGAGTATGGTGCTCACTCTTCATCAACTTACCATCACTCTTTGTGCACATATCAATAGAGTCAATCCAAGAATCGTTTAATATTTCAGCCATTGTAGCTCTCTTCCCAACATTGATCGTTAACATTCGAGATATAATTGGCCTAGATTCTTCAGGTAATAGTCTTAGCAACCTCCAAGGACCTTGATACTGTGGTGTAGAATTAGTTGATTGATTAGATCCTGGAGTCTGAGCAGGAACAGGAGGAAGTTCGGTAGGAGCTTCAGTATTAGTATTCATACTGTAAAGTCTGAAAGAATTATCAGTCTTTCTTGGTGCTTTCCAGGGAAACCTTCTTAATGTCATGCAGCAGTAAATAATAGCCAAAGACCAAATATCTGCAGGTTGAGGATCATACTTTAATTCAGAACATACTTCTGGAGCTAAATAAGGATCTGAGCCTACAATTCCGTGAGCGTAAACAATATCACTTTCAAAAGGATACTTAAACACTGCAGCAGACCCAAAATCGATAATCTTAGCAAGCCCTTCTTCAGAAACTACGCAATTATCTAATTTCAAATCACGATGGGCTAATCCCATTTCATGCAAATATGCTACACCTGATAGCATTTGTTTAAATACGCAATTAACTTCTTTACGAGCCATTTTACCACTCATTACAATGGCAAAAAGATCATAAGGGCAATATTCCATGACTTCATAAAATCTACCATTCTCTTGTATGATATCAAGAGTTTCGATGATATTTGGGTGATGTAGAGTAGAGCCAATGCAGAATTCAGCGGTTACCTTTTTTGCGTAATCTCTTTCAGACTCGTAAGCGTTTCTAGCTCTGAATTCTTTAACGGCAAAAACAGTTCCATCGGAAGCTCGTTTCATTACTCGTACAGAACCACCAGCGCCAGAGCCTAAGACTCTACCAAATTTACCATACTTCTTGGATAATGAAGGCTGTTCTTCGCCAAACAGAGAATACTTCGGCGAGCCACTTGGAGAAGAGGAACGACTATGTGATGACTTTACAGAAGCCCTACGTTCTGAAGAAGAACTAGGTAAGATGTCAATTGTTTTTGACGACTTTCTTCGTGACTTATCATGTGAATGATGGGTATGATGGGATTTGAAACCATTCTTAAAGAATCGTTTCAATTCCATCATACTTGAATGAGGTTTGTGCGCCAGTTCAGGCGGAGAATCCCGCGAAGGAGATTTTGAATATTCTTTTGATTCCGAAGTTCTGCGCATATCCATATGAGAAAGTTTAGAATAAGAATCCCTTCTTTGTTGATTTGGATCAGGTTTATTAAAAATAAATCTTGGGGCCAAGTTATGGATAGATTTTTCCTGTGGAGGACGATTTTTTCTTGAATAAGGGTCATCGGCTGATTCGGTAGGTACAGCAGAAGCAGTTGGAGAATGAGTATCAGGTATTGAATTTAAAGATTCAGCAAATGAGTGGTTAGCAGAATCTGGAGAACCAGTATCGATACCTAAATTAAATTTAGGACGTGTTTGAGGGATAGATATAGGTTTAGAAGATGATGAAGTCGATGATTCAGATGACTCGGAATGAGGAGGTATATATCTTGGATCATCAGGATGAATATCCTCATTAATATGTGAATTTGTTACTACATTCGAAGAATTTGCACTTAGATCGGGTGTTTCTCTTGTTGAATCAATAGAACCTATTTCACTATAAGAACCTGAACCTACTCTAGATGATGGTAGTGAAGCAATATCATATACATGAGACCCGGGAGCCATATGACGCTGGTGTCCTAAGTGAGTATTTTTAAGCTGTGCTTCAATATCACTACTTGTAACATCTGATGAATGCATTATTATATGTACAAGATAGAAGGATTAGCAAAGAAAGACACGGAATAACTAAAAATTGGGTATGCTTTAGGAGGAGGTGGGTAAGCCTTTCTTTTAGAAGAAGCAAAGAAGATATAGAGAAATAAGAAGAGGTTAAATTCAGGATAAATATAAGCAAAAGAGAAAGCAAAAGAAGAAAATATTGAATCCGAAATCTTTAAATTCTAGATAATCCTTATTATCGAGATTTATAGTGGAATAAAATCTCCGGATGTTCCGCTATTACCGCAAACAGAAAAAGAAGTAAAACAGTAAGATAACTAAAGCTTTTATCTTATAGAAAAGGGTACAATTGTGAAAGTAAACAAAAGCAAAACAAAGGCGTAAAAATGACAAAATATAAAGAAAAGAAAAGGTGAAATTAGTGAAGAAAAATGTAACAAAAAAGTTGTTAAATCTCTCGACTGGTAGGAAAAAAAAGCAATACCAGGGAGAGGTTTCTAAGGGCTAAAAAAGATGAAATGGTAGTAGTATTCGGGTAGCGAAAAATACAGAGTTATATAAGTGGAAAATTGTAAAACAATGTATAAATCGATAGTAGGCAAAGAATAAAACCGGCGGTAGGCAAAAATCAAAAAGAAAAATAAGAAGGGTGACAAGGAAATTATGGGAGATCGGAGAGGAAGTATGACCAAGAAAAGGTGTGATGGGATTGATGTAATAAGATTGAGTGTGTTAAAGGATGTTAATCCATTGGATGAATCGGGCGCGATAGCCGTAAGAGGGAAATAAAATGGGAATTCTATAGGAGAGAATGGAATTAAGAATAAGAAATTTTGTACTTGGCGGAGTGTTGTGTTTGTGTGTAGGTTAAAGAAGTGTCTTATTTTATGTGCTTTATGTGTTGTACGATCAACGAAATGTTGTAAATTTTAGGTGCAAGTCCCACGAGTGTAGTAAGCGCTCGACTGTTACATGAAGAGAACTGAACGCCTAGTTCTATTAGCATGTAACAGTATCTATGGGATAGTACATAATTTATATATTTATAGGATAATTATCCTATATGTCTCGTGTTCTTATTAACTAACCGTTATCCGACAACCTTCTTCTACCCTTTACTTACATTCGATCCAGACCAGAACTTTCGAACCCTGAAAATTTCAGTGCATAAAGGTGTACTTACTAGTTGTCCGGCTTTGTGTGGATTGTCAACTTTTACAATATATATGTGATCCACATGCTATTTTTGCATTCTCACTGCAATATATATGGCGGAGCTTAATATGGTACACACACATCTCCGATCGACTGCAGATTATAATGACGATCATTAAGCATTCATCAATCACCGATCATATATTTTACTGATTAAAATGGAATATCGGGATACACAAACGTCATAAATTGTGGGTATTATCGAATAAGAAAAAGCGCTTACCGATAAAATAAAAAAGATAGAGGGAATAAACTTGTGACAGTTTCTTTCTTTTTAAAATATAGATATAATTTCCCTCGGTCGATCAATCTCTCATACCGTTCAGAATCATCCAACTCATGTCTCATTTCTAACCGCCATTACTCCTGATTTCTTTCTTTGCCTTTAATTTCATTGATAACTCATTCTAACAAACCGGTTAAGCTAATTATGGATACCACACAAACAAATTAGACATTATGCAAATATTCCTCTTCATTCTTTATATACGGGGTATATGCGAAATGCGAAATGGAACAAATATCAACTTTTAACCGCTTACCTTACGCAAATTTAGCACCGGAAAGAAGACTTTATATGTAGTATAGAAAGTAGCTCAATGATTATCCCATAGTTCCTTGAATTCATTGGTCTTATACGTGATCGGTCTATCGGTCGCTTCCCTTTGGTTTCTAAGTTGAACAACTAAAATCCCTTATGCATGCAGTTTTGCGTACAAGTTACCCCCTATAATTTGTTCTTTTTGTTGGGGTGCGTTTTTTCTTACTATTAACTTAGTATCTTAACTACCCATTAAAAAAGATCAACTTCCTTCCAAGTTAAACATTGATCCTATCATTCGCTTTCGTTATTAATATACGAATAATTTAACTGCTTTCTATCCTTACTGGGTAAGCTAAAAACACTATTATTCAACTGCATTTTTTTTCGATTTGCCTATTCGCTCTATATCTCACCATCTTTTTTTTTCACTCTCTATTCCACTTAATCTCTTCCTAACCCGATACTTTCTCTCTAACATATAGTGTTTCGTCAATATAGCCTCTGTATATATACTCTTGGCTGATTTATTTTAGGGATCGGTTTTCTCTTCTTCTTTCTCTCCTTTCTTTCTTCTTTCTTTTACAAGTCATTCTTTATCCAACTTAAGCTTAACAATAGAATTTTATATAATAAGCCTTTGCTAGGATATTCTTCAATATGTCTACTGTCACAGTATCAGAAACAAATGTCGAAATTATAGACACAAATGGAAATGTTTTCGAAGTACCCGATTACTCCTTAAAAGATATCATGTCTGCTATTCCAAAACATTGCTTTGAAAGAAGTGCTTTACATGGTCTTACTTTTGTAACTCGTGATTTTTTGGCCATTCTTGCTGCTGGTTTCACAGCCTATACTGTACTTCAATTTGTCGAAAACCCAATACTAAGAGGTTTGATTTATGCTCTGTATAGTTTTGTGGCGGGTCTTTTTGGTACTGGCATTTGGGTTTTGGCTCATGAATGTGGTCATGGTGCTTTCTCTGATTCGGAAACTGTTAATGATCTAGTAGGCTTTGTACTTCATTCTGCTATATTTGTACCCTATTTCAGCTGGAAATACTCACATGCTAAACATCATCAAAATAACGGTAACCTCCATAAGGATACTGTATTTGTTCCATGTGATGCTGAAACTTACCATGAAAAACTAAACTTTGCTGAACTTACTGAAGAAACTCCTATAGCTACTCTTTATTATGTGATTCTTCAGCAATTATTTGGTTGGCCTATGTACCTTGCAACTAATGTAACTGGTCAGCTTTATCCTGGTGTTAGCAAATGGCTTGTAAATCATTACTCCCCATGGTGTCCTATGTATGAACCTTCTCAATTCTGGGAAATCCTCTACTCTGACATCGGCGTAGGTATAGCTTCTTACTGCGCTTACTTAGCTATTCAAAAATTTGGACTATTCAACTTCGTCGTTTACTACTACTTGCCTTATCTTTGGGTCAACAATTGGCTTGTACACATCACTTTCTTACAACATACAGACCCTTCTCTTCCTCATTATACAAACGACACTTGGTCGTTCCCTAAGGGTGCTTCTGCAACTATAGATCGTGATGTAGGCTTTATCGGAAGATACTGCTGGCATTTAATCGTAGAAACACATGTTGCTCATCATTTTTGTTCAAGAATTCCTTTCTACAATGCAGAAGAAGCAAGTCATCATATCAAAAAGGTAATGGGAAAACACTACCGTTATGACGGCTCTAACTTTTTCACCGCTTTGTTCAAAGTAAAACGTACTTGTCAATTTGTAGACGGTGAATCTGGTGTCAAAATGTTCCGCAATATGAATGGAATTGGTCCTACTCCTTCTATTGTCAAGGGTAAAAACGATTAAACATAGAAATAGAAAACTATATTATTTTACATTATATAGAAATTTGTTACAATACCTTTCTTTGAAATATCCATCCACTTCCCTTCATACAAAAAACAAACATATATACCTAATCATACAACTCCGTCCAATTCTTCTTCCTCTTCTTCGTCAAAATCTGAAAAATCATCTATATCAACATCATCAACAGCTTTCCTAAGATCCGCTAGCCCAGAAACTTCATCAATATAGTTGGAATCTTTTAAAGCTTTCAAAACAAACTCCCATCCATCTTCCTTCCATTTATTCACAATGTTACCACTGCATGCTGAACACGCATCATATGATGGTGCATTAATCTTCATAGTGGTAAAATTATGTAAAAACCCTCTAATTTGATGAGGACATTCTCCTAAAGATGAACTACTGCCATCAAATGGTGCATTCCTACCAAGAGAATCCTGTAATACTGATGCAAATAATTCAATCGTTTGTGCAGATGCAAGCATAGCTGCTCCTGGTCTCGTTACTGTACACATTTGATCTAACGTCTTATCTGAAATAGAATCCGCTGGTGCATACACATCATTACAAAAATAGCATCCTAATCTTCCAGCGCTATTTACATCACCTCCATGCCTAACTACCACATAGGAATCAAATCCTAATGCCGTAGTTATAACCAGTTTATTCAATGCCGCTCCTATCACTGTAGGAAGCCATCTAGATTCTCTTGAATCCATTAAAAGAAATATTACATCATGCTCATCAATAAGATTAGCTAGTTTCTCATATTCTTCGAGCGTCTTCTCTATATTGTAAGAGCTAGGAGGATGCCCAATCATCGGTACATTCAATTTGTATCCTTTAGTATTGACCCCTGGAAATATAGTTTCAAGAGCTGCTGCTGCACATTCTGCCTTGGGCTTCTCCTCTACACTGTCCTCAAATGTAAACAAAGGTTGCCTAACCGGATTAGACATTGAAACAGTTGATGCGTCAACAAAACTTATATTTCTAACACCCCATGCCATTAATCCACGTGCTATATAAGACCCTAAAGTACCTGATCCCAGTAATAAACATTTCTGAGTCTTTATAATATCCAAATCAAGCTCTGGAGCAAGTCTCCATCTCATCAACTTCAAATTCAAATCAACAGCTTGTTCAGCCACCAATTTCGGATCCATTAAAGACCCCAATTGAGCCAGCTTTGACCTCAGCTCTCCATTAACACGCTCCCAACCAGATGATACAATATCAGTAGGGAACTCGCCATTCGGCCTCATATTAACTATTACACTTTGATCTCTACTAGCTAATGAATGATTTCGAAAACAAAGAATTCGTAGATGTGAACTCTCAGAACTAAACGGTAAACAATACAAAGCCCATGCTAATATATTCCTAGTTAAATAACCTGGAATAGGATCAGTCGCAAGATTGGGATCAAAAAATCCAATAGTCCAAGAATCAAACCATGAATCAGGTTGATCTGCAGCTATTTTGGCCAATTCAGAAAACGTAATTACTTTAAACTCTTCATTATATGCAAAAAATCCTTTATTCTCAATAGAATTAGAAGAACAATATACTCTTAAAGATTCGTTAAGCTTTTGATCAGTTTTGTAAAAGGTAGGTTTGTCAATACTAATCCATGATGTATGAATAGCAGGAAACACAAACCAATAATGAAAATTATATCTCTTTAATTCAGCAAAGCTAAGTATAGCAAATTTCGAAATCAAATAAGGCTTTTCGGTAATAGAACCATCCTTAATTTGACCGACAAATGATTCAGAAATACCTTTAAGAAGGCTGGTCTTATCATACTTCTCGAACTCTTCTATTGTATTGGTATTATAAATCTCTCCAGGGGCATAAAATGCATTCAAATTATTTGAACATTGAGAAAAAGCATCTCCAGATACTGAAAATACTGATCCGCCTCCTAAATGTGTCGAAATACGGTATGATCCATGTATAGGAAGTGCTGAATTATCGAGACCAATTTCATCAAGTTTACGCTGAGCAAGAGAATGAAAAAAAGGAGCATCTACAAAGGAACGAAATCTCAAAAATGACATCATATTAAAACAAGAAGCAAAATAGCTTTACTAATTTCTTTTAGAAATATAAAAGGAAGTCAAGTTTGTCATGAAGGCAAAAGTGAGATATCATTGTAAACTTACCTATACGCCATGTAACTTCACTAAACTCCCAAACTCTAAATAACGTGCTATCCAATAAATCCTTCTGAATTGTAATTGATAATTTTTTAAGTTTTTCGATATCACGTTCATGAATACCAGGACGCGTCTCTGTGTAATATTTAAACATCCACCTTCCTTTCTATTAGCGTCTCAACTATCCTGTATGCCGAGTTATTGTTCTAATATTGAAATTTTGGATAACCTTCAACATGTATAAAAGAAGGCGACCTTCTGATGATGCGAGGGCACTCGTTATAGAAGATCCTCACTTTAAGTATGAGCCAGACCTACGTAAATCATCCATCACATACGGTCGATGTTTTAATTATACGAGTCATGCTGAATGGTTGGAATTTATATTACAAATAAATCAGCCGTTAAATGCATCGTCCACTCATTGGCGTCACTGGTGCGACTGTGTTAAGCCAGAACACAACATATGGAAGCTTTTCTACCACTCTGAATCTGAACACACAGTTGGCTACAAGATGCTTAAACGTAGCTCTTTTGTTATGTGTATTTTCTGTAGTCATGTATTTCCGAAACTTGATGAACTTATGATAAAACATGGCCCGAAGTGTCCTGTATTAACACCTCCAAAGCTGGCTATGTGGTATGAATTTGCCGGTCTGGATCCTCTATTAGCCGATGGTGAATTAATAGCAGATACTGCAGTTGCTGAATACTTGCCTAGCTATTGCAAGCGTTCTGAAGTCGCAGACCCTTCCAATGCTTTACGCCTTAGAAAACTTGATCTTGACACTAACAAGGATACTCTTTATTATCATCTTTATTCCAGCCTTTCTAGACACGAGCAAGCTGTATTGCGAGCGATTAATCCTTCTCTAGCAGCTGCTATTCAAAACATTGTTCCTGATCCATCTATATCTTCAGCTGCTCTTGTTACTCAATTCCATATCAATTACTGCAATCCAGATACTCATTATATTTTGTTTGAACATCATATGACACTTTCCGGATCGGTAGTTGTCAATGGTTGGACTGATGATGAGGAAAATTTATATCTAGGCCTTGCTTTTCAATCCTATGGCTATTCTTTTCCAATGTCAACTATTTACATTCCCAACGTGTTTTATAGCTGTGATTTTCTATGCGAAGTTATCAAAGAGAGGACAAATGAAGATTTTATATCAACTTTTGGTCCAAATGCATTTTTGATTGGTGACTTGAATTTATCTTATAATTTTGATTTGGACTCAGCTTTATCAAGCATCTTTTCTAGTGTTAGAACAAATAACCTTCCGTGTGTTTTAAACCTGTTGAGAAATGCTGCTTGTGATATGCAAATGCATGTTTTTGGCTTAAATCTTACTGTTCAAACATGCAGTGAAATATGTGCCATTTTAACTTCAGATGTAAAAATTCTGCAAGTGCTAGAGGAACTTAGGATTGATCATAATATTTATGAAGGTGTACCAATTGTTTTTTATAAAAAAGGTGATTTGGCATCTACCATTGATATGTGCTACTCTATACTCAGAAATCAACGTACAATCTCTTGTTTAGTAGCGTCAGGGGTAATTGACCTTCCTAGAAACTTTATGAAACTCTTCAATGTGCAACTTTTTGAAGGTATTTTTACATTTCTTAAGGTGTTTATTCCTATTTACGATCAGATGAGGCGCTTACAGTCAGACCTTGCAACACTTGATGATGTTTGGGTCTTGTTTTTTAGAATAACGTACTTGTGGTCAAAGGCAAATATTTCTGATTACATTTTAGAGTCATGTTTGACTATTTTGAGAAGTTATATCAATTATAACAAGCATGATTATTGGACTCTCGCACTTTCTTTAAATCCATATTGGAAATGTGCTATAGTTAGTGGGAAGGAATCTTTTGAAATGCTTAATGGCCTATTTTCAGAATTTTGTCACATAAACGAATTATCTATTGCTTTTGGCAATGGTTCTCATGAGTACATTGGTCCGACATTAGCTGACTACTCGACTTATTTATCTTCTGATTTAACTAAAAATGATTCCAGGCAAGCTCGTTTGTTAGGCCAAAAAGTTTCGCCTGCTCTATACTGGTTTGATGACTATGACGAGTGTTTGAACATTCTTGCTCTCAAGTGTATTACACAATCTCCTTCAACTTACGCAGTAGATCGTTTATTTTTACAAGCCGACCAGCTACCTGCTTCAGAAAAGGCAAAGTTTTCTTTTTCTCATTTAAGTGTCAGACTTGGTGCTGCTTCTGTTTTTTACAATAGAATCCTTAGATCAACTTTTCAAAACCAAGACTTAATGGATAAAGATATGTTTAAAGATTTACAACAAGGCTTTGAAAAGTTTCTGCATTTAAAATTACAAACTATACCTAAATTTGAGCCACTTTCTGAACACTTTGGAAAGACACATTGTGTATCTCATAAAGTTGGCTCAAAGCTTACTGGAGTCTTTACACCTTATTTTGAACCTAATTCTTATACACTTGATCCCAAAAGGTTTGACTGTCCTGCTGATTTAACTTCTGGGCTATCTAGTTACACCAATTGCCTGCTCAAACAAAGGACCAAAACTTCCTTTTCTTCTCTTTCTAAAGATGAGGAGTTTGCACTTAAAGAATTGAAATCTTTGTGGATAAATGAGTCCCGAATTGATTTAGTTTATGCTTCTTTGCCTGTTGAAGAACGTGATGACCGTGTAAAGAAGCATTTTGAATATTTTGCAAAGTTCTTTCATCTTTCTGATATTAACTGTTTGATAGAAACCTGTGATAAATATTTCAAGGAAGACATAGAAGACCCCTTATGGTGTGAACTAAACAAAGAGTTTTTTTCCTACCACCATTAATAGGTGTATTGTACTTCATGGTCGCTCTATACTATAAAACTATTACAATTTGCTATTAACGGTTCAAGTATTATATGAATCAGCACTTTGATAGATGTTTAAACTGATTTTCAGGGTCACACAAGAAGTTCTATAAGCTCACAATAGGCTTAATGTAACCTTATAGGCCTAAATCGTTTATCCTATAGTTCTAACAGTTTAAGTTACGTCGGCCCAGAGATTGCTTATTATGACTCAACTTTCTGCATAAACCTGACATGACCTGTGCTATGTTATTGGTCTTCTCCATAGGTAAAGGAGTTCAGAAGTTCTGTTTGTGGTGTGTACTGCTTACAGTAGACTTGCTGTTGATTGTGAAGATGTATTATAGATCTATCCAGCCCCAGCCAAGGTGCATAACACTCTCCAAGCTTATTGCGTTCAGTGACACCAGAACTAATGTCTCTTATATCTAGGAAAGTGAAATAAAAGTCAAGTCTCTAGAGTTCTTCAAGCTCCAGGCTATAAACCACGGTTACAAGTGGGGGAAGGTGTGGTGTATTAATTACAAGATAGAAAGAGATTGGAGGTTGTCCTAAAACAACCTTGGCTTCCAGACTAGATAATCCAGTTTGAGGACAAATAATGCCCGCCTTAGTTTATCTTTGTCTTACAAGTAGGAAAACTATGCAAGTAGTTTATTCCAATCCTATCATTTGATAACCTGGTCTCTGTATGTATGACACGTAATCTGGGTTGCTTTAGCTTCTGCTTGAAGAAAGTTAATAAAGGTTTTTGAAAAAGCCAAAAATGAACACAATGAACATACTGTTTTGTGTTACGGTCAAGGACAGATGAATAGTAAAGAGCAGAAAACAAAAGTGTGCGTTAGGAAGTTTGAAACCGAATATTTTCACGTGCAATCTCTACCGTACCACAGCTTTAAAGCGATTACGAATTCTACATGGACTATATAATATAAAAGTATTATTGTTTTTATTAATTTAAATTATAGAAAGTTGGAAAAAAAAGCACAAATGCTGGTGACTCTAAAGGCCAAAAATTGGGTTAAAAATATGTTTCAATACCAGGTACAGAAATCACAGTCAGGTGGGCAGCATGCGAAATGTACACCAGATGAAGAATGCTGGGGGGTTTTCTCTGAAGCAGAAGTTTGGGATGGAAACTCTCCTCCATAGACAGCATCTACATCAGAGTCACTCTCGATATAGGATGATGCTGCACTTGAGCTACGGGGTTGGGCTACATAAGCATCAGAATCTTCATCTGAAGTGAAGATTTCTTGAATACGAACCTCTTCGGTATCATCATCAAATACAATATGTGCAAGCTCGTATACTTCATCGACATTGCTAAATGAATCGTCAAATGTATAGTATAGTGTGATTACGGTTTCAATAAGCACGTAAGCAGTTGCGTTGCGAGAATCAAGGCATATCTTGTATGCATGTGTTTCTCTCTCGACATATGTATGGGTACGAACTACTGGTTGAGAAACATAAATCAAGTCGAAGTCGTTGTTGATAAAGGGTAGCTGTTGCATCAAGTAAGCACGCAAGTTGGCATCTGTTTGGTGACGCTCGACTTCAGGTACATCCACATCTTCTCCAAAAAAAGGAAGATTACGAAGAGTGGATACGGCGGCCTGTGCCTGCATTGATTTCATGGTAGAACGTACACGAGAACGCAAAGCGCTCTTGGTGATACGCTTAAAGTTGGGGCAAGAAGAACGGAGCTTGTGGGCGTAGTTGGTCATTGCTGGTCGTTGTTTTTGGATATTGGTATTGATATCTAAAAGCTGTTTTTGACGGTGTACTTGAGATTGGTGTTATGAACCTTTCTAAAGTGATGTTATGGTAAAGGAAAGAATTTTTTCAAATGTGGGAATATTCAGCTGCTTAAATATTGTTTTTTGAAGACCCTTATTCATGGTTTTCTATGCAATAAGATAAAAAAAAACCCTCATTTTATTTTATCTCGATTAAAGGGTCCAATCTGAATGTTTTTACTGGTGCACGAAAGTCAATCATATTTTTATTTTATTTTGATGCTTTTTTAATTATTTTTCAGGATATTTTTGGGGGTCAATTGAGATATCCACATTTTGCGGATTTGCACAACGGGAGTATTTATGAGCATATATTGCTTCTTGATTTTATGAGTGGTATTAAGTACTATTGATAATACAATTTACGATATCTGTGGACGTGCAGGGATTTATACATTTTATGATATTTATAGATGCAGCAGCTGTGCGTGTTATACCGCTTAGTTTGAAGAATATTACTTCCTTCACGAAATTTAACATGACCTGTGCTATGTTTTTGGTCTTCTCCATAGGTAAAAGAGTTCAGAAGTTCTGTTTATGACGTGTACTGCTCACAGCAAACTTGCTATTGAGTGTGAAGATGTATTATAGACCCATCCAGCCCCAGCCAAGGTGCATCACACTCTTCAAGCCTATTGTATTCAGTGACACCAGAACTAATGTGTCTTTTACCTAGGACAGTGAAATAAAAGTCAAGTCTCCAGAGTTCTTCAAGCTCCAGGCTACAAACCACGGTTACGAATGGGAAGGTGGGATGTGGTGCATCAGTTACAAGATGGAAAGATATTTGAGGTTGTTCTGAGACAACCTTGGCTTCCAGATTGAAGTAATCAATCTGTGGACACATTGTGCCCCTGTTTATGTTATTGAAGTTAAAACTTAAACAAACAAAAAGAATCCCTAGTTTTCTTTATGGGAGTTCTTGTTGTTCCAATGTGCGGTCGTTAGTCGTTGATTTCTCCCTCGTCTGAGATCATGTCCGTCATCCACTTATAGGCATCCAATCTCAATCATAGTGATAAGGAACTATACTATTCCTTACATGTATTTTGTACATTTTGTGCGTGCACTATTATGGTAAACAAAAAGAATAAAAGATGGTACACACCACTAGTACTGTTACATCATCACATGCACTTTCCCTTTTCGGCCACGTAACAGACCTTATACTATAGAAATTTGTATTTCTGTATAAAAATAAAAGGCACTTTATGTCCGATTTTTCAGTAGCTATTGCACAAAGTTATTTTAATAAACCGTGATATATATTTTACCACTTACAGCAAAGTGAGTAGTACAATTTGAAGCGCGAATGGCTCAGTATTGCCTCTGTTAGAAGGCCTTGAAGCTGGATGCCTTAAATGTGCAATCTCTCTACAATACAATCCATATTACAATAAAAAAATACAAAATATATAATAAACCAGAGTGTAGAGTTTTTTAGTACATGTTTTTAGTTTTCTTTGAACTTGTGGCGGCCCAGAGGATGCCTTTTATGATCCAGCTTTCTGCACGAAAACTGACATGACCTGTGCTATGTTATTGGTCTTCTCCATAGGTAAAAAAGTCCAGAAGTTCTGTTTATGATGTGTAATGCCCACAGTATACTTGCTATTGAGTGTGAAGATGTATTATAGATCTATCCAGCCCCAGTCAAGGTGCATAGCACTCTCCAAGCCTATTGCGTTCAGTGACACCAGAACTAATGTCTCTTATATCTAGGACAGTGAAATAAAGTCAAGTCTCCAGAGTTCTTCAAGCTCCAGGCTACAAACCACGGTTACGAATGGGAAGGTGGGATGTGGTGCATCAGTTACAGGATAGAAAAAGATTTGGGGTTGTCCTAAGACAACCTGGATTTTCAGATTGAATTAATCAATCTGTAGACACAATGTGCCCGTATTACTTATGTAAACTAGCAATAACTAAATCAAACTGGTGATGGAAATGTCTTCGGCTGATCTAGGAAAGGTGAGCTTTTGTTTCATACCTGGGGTATCTCAGTATCTGCTTGTAATTGAACTAATACAGTCCTTTGCAGTAGCCAAAAATAAATAATACATATGAATTATTTAACCGTAAGATGCTTCACGGAAAGAAAATGAATGGTGAAAAAAGAAAACAAAATGTGTTGTTGTGTTTACAAAGCAGGAAACGTAGTGCCTTTTCACATGCCAACCTAGCGTTTGACGTAAACACAGATCTGCAAATTTGACGTAAACACAGATCTACAAATTCTACGTCAATCATGAATAGTATTAAGGAAATATTTATATTTATATTTATATTTATATTTATTATTATTTAAAGTAACTTAGTTATAATTTAAAATAATAATAAAATTATATAAAATAAGCATTCTTGTAGCAATTAAGTGTGAAATAGAGCCAAATGACACATGCTCAAATCAACTTTCAAGGTACTTATTAGCTCTTATAGGCTGAGTATAAACTTTAAACGATTAGTGCAAACGGTTTAAGGTACGACAAGTCCTACAACAAGCCTGGGATACTAAAAGATAAAACTATGAATTAATCTAACAAACATGCTCGATCGGGCCAATTGGAGCTGAATCCCCCAGTTCTAAAGTAAGCCTACGATTAAATAGCTCCAATAACATAGAAAAGCAATATTTCGTGATTGCAGGATCGTATCTGTCTTTAGAAAGTTCATCTCTGACAAACGCATGCTGCGCTCCATGAATTTCTAAAAAGGTAGCAGCTACTTGATTATCTCTAAGAGTTTTTCTAATAAGATCTCGTCCTTCTGGAGGTACGTGACTATCATAGGTGCCAAAAATCATAACGACTTCACCTTTTATTTCACTAGATCTTTTTAAAGTATCGTCGCCCCCTTTTCCGAGTCGAGAACTATGAATGTCAGTACCAAAAAAACAAACGCTAGCACTGACTCTACTATCGAGAGCAGCTCGAAGTGCTAAATGGCCACCTAAGCACATACCGGTAGAGCCAATTCTTCCATTACATGTCTCAAGGGATTGAAGCAAGTCAATTGTAGCTTTAGCATCTTCATCGTAGCTTTCAACTTCTTTTTCAATTTTAAATCTGTTGCCATCATCAGTTCCTTTAACGTCATAAGCAAGAGCTTCAGGACCTACAAAATCATGATAAACAGAAGGTGCTGCTACTATGTAGCCTTGTCCAGCAATATCTCTGCAAAATCGTTGAACAGGGCCAGTAACCTGATAAATTTCGGAATAAACAACTACACCGGGAAATTTCGCTTTAGGATATCCTGGCACTACGGGATGGAACAAGAATATTCTCATAGTTCCATATTTCGTTTCAACATCTTGATATGACTCTTTCAATAACATTTTGTGAAGTAAATGTTTGCTTTTTTTCTTGATAATTCACAGATAAACAAAGCAAATAGAAAGGGAAAATAAAAAGTGAGGAAACCTGTCTATTTATACTTAATTTTTAGATAGATTCTCGGAATTTATCCTGTCAAGGTTCAATAAAAGTGTAGAATTGAATATTGGAAATTCCTGACGACAGTTCTATTTATACTTTTTCGATGACTTATTTACTCTTTTAGGAAGCATATTTTGAATTCTTAATAATTTAATTACGTAAAATATTTATAATTAATTAAGTTAATCAAGATATTCCATAGCTTATAATCTCATAATATAGATAAAATCAAGCAAGTGATTCAAATAACTTCACTTGTCTATTGATCAAAATTTACATTCCATGTGGCTGATTTAACTTTAAGGTACTCTGAGATACCATATTCTTTACCAGCTTCTTTGCCATAGCCTGAATCGTGCCATCCTCCAAAAGGCGCTTCAGCAGATGTAGTCATTCCGGTATTAATACCAACGTTTCCAACTTCAAGTTTTTCCATGATACGCCAGATACGATCTGCGTCTTTTGTAAACAAATATGATGTAAGACCCATAGAGGTATTATTAGATCTTTCAACAACTTCAGCCTCAGTTTCAAATGAGTAAAGTGCTACCACTGGCCCAAATGTCTCTTCGCATGAAATATCCATATCATCTGACATTCCTTGCAATAATGTAGGCAAAAAGAAATATCCTTTCAAGTCAGTATTAGGCTTACCACCAGTCAACAAAGAAGCTCCTTTACTAACTGCATTTTCCACATGTCTTAGAATCTTTTCAACGGATCGTTTAGTAGTTACTGGTCCTAGAGTTGTAGTATCATCAAATGCTGTTCCTTGCTTAAGTGCCTCAATTTTCTTTTTCATGATTGCAGCAAATTCGTCAATACAACTGCTATGAACAAATACGCGTTGTGCAGTAACACATACTTGTCCAGCATTACGAAATTTACAAGCCATTAACCAAGTAGCAGCCTTTTCTAAATCAGCATCTGGGAAAACAATAAATGCACCATTTCCACCAAGCTCTAAAGTAAGCTTCTTTAAAGTACCTGCACATTGGCCTGCAAGTAGTTTGCCAACTGGAGTAGATCCTGTAAAAGAAACCTTCTGCACAATAGGGTGCTTGCATAAAGCTTCACCAACAGGAGGAGTGTTGGCGTTGTCAGTAGGTAAAATATTTAATACACCAGCAGGAAAGCCTGCAAGTTCTAAAAGTCTACCTAAAGCAAGTGTTGAAAGAGGGGTTTCGGGACTTGGCTTAGCAATAATAGTACAACCAGCAGCCAAAGCAGTAGCAATCTTACGACAAGCTAAAGCTACCGGAAAATTCCAAGGCATCAAACAAGCAACAACACCAAGAGGCTTCTTTAGTACGATAAACCTGTTTCCAGGTGTAGCACCTTCAAGAGCAGAACCGTGTTGCCTTTCTGCTTCTCCAGCCATCCACCAAGTAAAAGTCAGAGCATAATCAATTTCAGCAATTGATTCCTTAAAAGGCTTACCAGTCTCTAATGATATAAGACGAGCAATATCAGACTTATGTTCACGAATCAATTCATCCCATTTCAAAATCATACGTCCTCTCTCTCTTCCAGAAATCTTACTGAACGTTTGAAAAGCTTTATCAGCTGCTTGTACAGCTGCTTCGACATCATTTGCAGTTGCTATTGGAACTTGAGCCCATACTTCATCTGTTCCGGGATCAACAACATCAAACTTAGCTTCGCGATCGGTCCACTCTCCATTTATCAAAACTTGTGGTCTGAAAAGATCAGGATTCACATTCAAATGAGCCATATTAGTTTTCAAATCTATAGAATAATTTCTTCTTTTTACAATATCAATGAAATGATATTTTAAAGGTTTAAATAGTCCGCTATAAGTTCTTATGTTGTTTAGGTTTCGAAAGAAAGTACTTCGGTATATTAAGCAATAAGTCCCTGAGTTCTTCGAAGAGGTATTTATATATTCAAAATATTATAAGATAATCGTAACAAACTTACCAAAGAAAGGTGGAGAAATTGCAAAGAAAATATATAAAATATACAAGCAGATAAGATCGGTGTTCCCCCACAAAAATAAAGAGAGTTCCTCGGAGGTCGAAGGATTCAGTCTCGGTGGGCTAAAGTGGGATCAGCAAATATTTAAATTTCCTGGGGTAAGCACTTTGCGGCTCAAAAAGAATTTCTATTTTCAGAATCCCGAATCTATTCCTTTATGATTGCCCCGTAACTTATCCCCCTATTCGGCTTCTATAAAGCGGAACCATTTTGTGGGGATGCTTTCCTTTAATGAATTGTGAAGGAGCATTCAAAATCTTTCTCCGACGCATTCGCCGTTCAAAAGAGATCTATCCCATATATAACATCGACGTCATGGAGATGTCACATATCCCATAAGTCGCGATTACTTTAATGGATCACAGTAGTTTCATTCTAAAAAAGGTAACTGTTGGCGCATTATTGCGCTCTCCTTGTCATCTACTTATATATCACATCGTCACGTCTTCACGCATATCACATAATATTTCACAAACTATATAATTAGCCTCCGAAAAATCTTTTATTTTCCATTTACCGGTTAATTGAATCTTAGATTTTCAAAGTTTCCTTGTGCATTAATTCCTCTGATAGATAGGTTGCTCATTTGTCTTACGAGATTAGGATGAATCGAGTTCCGTACAATATCTCTTGCTGGGTCCTTAAAGTTTGTATTTGGGTTCAAATCTGCTTTACACCAACATTCAGGCCTTACGAATCCTAAATTGTAACTATAGTCTGATGTATCCAGTAGATCGGGAATGAGAATGTAACAAGTAGGCACTGAGTTTCGATTAGAGTACTCTAAAAACAGTTCACTCCATGGAATTTTATTGTCTATAGTCTCTGGAACTGGAAACAATCCAATGTACATCGTTCCATCTCTTGCTGCTGCAGGAATAGGAAGTATCCTACAGAGTCTAGCCAGCCAGCATACTAGTCCCGCATATATTGTTTGATCCTTTATCAATGGCTCTTTCAATTCATTATAGAATTGAGAAATAAATTTTCTGGTACAGCTGCTGACTGCATTTGTAATTGCTCTTGCTACATCTGGCAATTGACAAACTTTTGGCGTTTCCCTATCTGACAGGTAACTCGGTATATTGCGCAGTTGATATGCGATTAGATCTTTGTTCCATAATTGCTGAAATATATTTGAAGTCTTGTTTTTATAAGAAACGAATTCAAGTCCCCAAAAAAGCTGACATTCTATAGGGATAGGAATACTTCTCAGTGGACTTAAATAAGGTCTAGTGTGCTCTGGGAAAAGGTATCTAAATGATACAACAGGCTTAAGAGCATTGTAGAGGCATTTGCATGTATGTGCGAGAATAGGTCTCTTCTTTTCACTTATATCTTTGAGATCTACTGTATTTGGATGATTCGAACGGTCTTTAAAGAAGCATTCCAAGAACTCCATAGACTCTAAAGGAAACATTGTCAAAAGTTTTGGCAAATCTCCCAAATATACAGAAAGATTAAGATACTTTAATGAATTATCTCCACTAAATTTTGAATGAGAGCTAAAGAGCTTTAACAATGCTTTAGTCGCACTTAGCAATGTTGAACGAATCTGTATTTCTCTGTGAACTCGACTTCTAATGTATCTCTGAATATTGAACTTGATCTTAAAAGTTGGATCAATATCAAGATAAGTTTCAGTCACTGGGAAATCGATTACTTTAAAATCAGTATTCCATATGTCTGGTAGAGTTGACTTCCTATCTATTAGCAAACGTGATGCAACATAACAGTCATCCCAGCAATTATACTGATGGCCTATATTGTTCCACAACTCTTTGTCTAATAGCATGTTTTTTACAGGCAATATATTAATACTATCTGTAATAGTGACCAATTTAGTGGAAGGCAAATTTTTCAAGATATCTAACAAAGCAGCGTCAGACTTCTCTTTATCTGCGACATTAGTATCGTCCGAACTGCTAGAGTATAAAAGACTTTCGAGCATTTTTTAAAGCTGTAAGTTAGTAAAAAGATAACCGTGACTAAAACAAGATTTGGAGCAAAAAGCGCCTTGATTTTATTTAATTATCTATGATAAAAGCAGAACGTGCAGCTTCTATCTAAGTTGATTTGCAGTCTGGGTAAGAAGGGAGGGTTCTACTGTTTTTATATCAAAGGATATAAAATTTGAGTATATCATGCACACGAAAGCTTGATTTTGGATCAGCAAATCATCCTGCTTTCCATTGTAAGGGCCTTTTATGGGTATTTCTGTAAGCAGACGATGAAGAGCATGCAGATTTAGAAGAATTCAGAATTTCTTCTCCCCGATTGTATTTTCTGGCTAGCTATTTACGGGTATTTTTGGTGGCATGCCTTAATGATATTAAACACTGTAAGTACAACTACATCAAGTGTTCGGGCTGAAGTAATAGAAAGAATTATTGATACAATTCAAGTTTCTTGTGGCATAATTTTCGTTCGAAATGTCCTTAATTTGCTTCTTTATTTAGCAATGGGGCTCAAAAGTAAAAATCCTTATTTGTTGGAATTAATCGCTCCCTGGTGTAATACCACAAAAGAGAAAATATCGGACTTTGCACGACTACGCGTTATAAAAAAAGAAGTTCTTCAATAAAAACGTATACGAATTTTGCCTCTTTGCTATAATGCTCTTAATTGTACTTGGTGGACCGGGAACTGGTGCAGACAGACTGCTCAGAGTACTTAAAATCAAAGGGTTCATATGCGTTAATGGAAGTACAGAACGCGAAGAAGTTTCTGCTGAACCCTCGAATAATGGTTTAATTGATCAGAATTCAACTGTAAAAGAAACAGTAGAACGTATTTGTTTGTTTTCGAGACTTCATAATTCTGATTATTTGGTATACCATGTGCCTAAGTACACTGAAACTATAGATCTTTTATTATCTTCGAAGCCTCCCTATACAGCTGTTTTACGACTGCTTCCTAACTTTGGGGGTAAAAATGAAAAAGATACTAATGTTAATGATTTGTCGAATTGCTTAAGTAATAGCAATGAGCTCATGAAGCTTAGACATGATATAGTATTATCGAATGTACCATTACTAGATGAAGTTGAACTTGGAAGTAAAATTGATGAGATGGAACTTCAGAACCCTGCAAGATACAGACCTAGTTGGGATGACTATTTTATGCAACTGGCATTTCTTGCAGCTCAAAGAAGTAATTGTATAAAGAGGCGCGTTGGATGTGTACTAACAAGAGGTAAGCGAGTAATTGCAACCGGCTATAATGGAACACCACGAGGCATGCCCAATTGCTCAGAAGGTGGTTGTCCTAGATGTAATGATTCTGGAAGTTCAAGTGGTGCTTCTCTTGATAGATGTTTATGTCTTCACGCTGAAGAGAATACGCTTCTTGAAGCTGGTAGAGAAAGAGTTGGTGAAACTTCTATTTTATATTGTGATACATGCCCGTGTCTTACATGTTCTATCAAGATAGTTCAAGCAGGAATTTCAGAAGTTATATATGCACAAGAATATGCAACAGATAATCAATCACTTGCTATTCTTCACAAGGGAGGTGTAAAAACAAGAATACATAAGAGCCTCCCCAACTATTCGTGAACTGATATCTACTCGAGCTCAAAGTTTTATACTTCTATTTAATTATGTATTATTTTTTATGTACTTAATTTCCATTCCACCTTCTGCGACACTTACGTGGTCTACAAATTACCGAAATTCCTTATCAAATATAGCTGCATATTTGTACCATCATTCAACTTAGAGAAAAATGCAATATTGCATGGATTCTGATATATAGATTTTGGATCTGCATGATTATATCCAATAGAACACTTCGGCGTTCTCTTCTTTTTATATTTATAGTAGCAATTTCGAACAGCTTTGCCGCTTTTGTACTACATCGAACAAAGTAATATCTCACTTTTGTCATATGAACAGGGTAGATTTAAATCTGAGCAATTATGGCGATTACATTTTATGTTCTTTATTTCCCCTTTATATACAGCTCATAGCATATGAATAGAGAGATTTAATTTCCTATATAAAGAATAATTAGATACTTGCTGGTTCAAGGATTATTTAATACAAGCTATTTCTACCGTTTTTAACTCTTCTGACTAATATCACCTGAAATGCGGAAAATACTTTTAGCGGTTATATTACCAACTTATGCTATAAGTCTTCCTTTCAAACTTCCAGGTGATCTAGATGTAGC
Source organism: Tortispora sangerardonensis (assembly GCA_030566855.1). Lineage (NCBI taxonomy): Eukaryota > Fungi > Ascomycota > Trigonopsidomycetes > Trigonopsidales > Trigonopsidaceae > Tortispora > Tortispora sangerardonensis. The sequence goes on along the minus strand of JAKUBJ010000009.1, from coordinate 157,876 downwards.
ATATAATACTATCCTTGATCAGATCTTAAGTAGAGATACAAGAAATAAAGACCCTGCAAGCTACGCTCCAAGGAAGGTTTCTTGTACAGGAGACGGGAAAGTCAGTTTGGTGAGAGAAGCAAAAAATGTATCTATTACAGAATCTGATTATATCGAGAAACGATTAGACTCTGTTAAATCAAGTTTGCAAGATTTTTTAGAAAGGTCTTTTGTAGATATAGATAGCGAAAGGCTTTTAAATGATTATGTTCCAAAAATTGGTTTAGCTTTTTCTGGAGGTGCTTACAGAGCAATGTTATCTGGATCTGGAGCATTGGCTGCTTTGGATTCTAGAACTCCTGGGTCTACGGAAAATGGCGGTCTTGGTGGTTTACTTCAATCATCGAGTTACATTTCTGGACTCTCTGGAGGTTCTTGGATAGTTGCCTCAGTATTGATTAATAACTTTACCCCAGTTGTTGATCTTAGAGATTCTCTTAATGTGTGGCGTTTTCAGTATTCTTTATGGAATCCCACGGGCTCTACTTTGGGATTTTTTAGCTTTTGGGATAGTATTACAGATTCAATCGATGCCAAAGAGAATGAAAATTTCAATGTCTCGCTGACTGACTATTTAGGGAGATCTCTTTCTTTTCAATTGTTAAATTTTACAAATGGTGGACCATATGAAACCTGGTCTGGACTCATAGATTCAGATCCATATGCAAATCATGAAATTCCATTTCCTTTTTTGGTTGCAAAGCAAAATACGGACATAAGATCTGATTATATGGACGTAACTTTATTTGAAATCTCGCCTCTAGAATTTGGTTCTTGGGATGATTCTCTAAAGGCATTTATGGAAACGCAGTATCTTGGAACCAACATGGAGAATGGTTTGCCGAAAGATCAACGCTGCATTAATGGCTTTGACAATGTAGGATTTCTTATTGGAACTTCATCAACCTACATAGACACATTCTATGCTGACAATTTGTTTAATCAGTCATACATATCATCGCTGATAAACTTTGCCAATCTAGATGAGTACTTATCTTCTAACGGTGTATCTGGAAATGCTATCTATAATCCAAACCCCTTCAAAGGTCTCGAATACGGCACTGATAGCGTTTTTACTAGCACAAGTTCTTTAAATCTTGGCGACAGTGCCTTGTCTGGACTCAATTTACCTTTAGCGCCTCTAGTGAGACCTGAAAGAAATATTGATGTGGTTTTCACATTTGATTTTTCTGGCGATACTATATACAATTTTCCAAATGGAACTTCTTTAATCTTAATGTCTGAAAGGAATTCTGGGCCACAAGGTGAAGGCTGGTACTTCCCTTCTATTCCTGATTCTAATACATTTGTTAATCTTGACTTACTTTCTAAACCTACGTTTTTCGGTTGTGACGGTCAAAACATGTCTGGCCCATTTCCACTTTTGGTATACATTCCTAACCAACCTTGGACGTATATGTCTAACTTCTCCGCATCAAAATTGTCTTATACGAATAATGAGGTTTTTAGTATGATAGAAAACGGATACAATCTAGCTGCTCAAGGAAATAATAGCTATGAGATTGCTGTAGACTGGGACTACAAGTATTCTAATAATTACACAAGCGATTCCGACAGGCCCGAGAAGGTAGATTGGATGACTTGTGTAAGTTGCGCTATTATTCATAGGCACATTGAGCGAACGGATCAACATCATTCGCCAATTTGTAACGCTTGTTTAAATGAGTATTGTTGGAACGGTGATACCGATAACGAACCTGTACCTGATTCTAAACTGGTTTTGAACTACATGATTCCCTCATAGTATGCATTTAAGAAACTCATATTTTTTCTTACTGAATTTTTTCTTTAAAGAAGTTTTTTTTTCTCTTTTGAGAATTTATATTTCTTTATTTATCTTAAATAGAAGTTACTTTATTCGACAGTCCCGTCTGTCGACCTTGCTGTTCTCTAGCTGAATCTACATACGAAGTTCGCCGACCGCGTAAACGAAAATGGCTCTATTTTTAATTGTTTGATTCATTCATTTCCGTTCAGTATAAATCGAATGAATGTCAGAAGGTTAAAATATGCTTTAATTATGTAAAAAAGATTCAAGAAAATTAAAAATATGCTTATTAAAGTCTATAAATCCCTTGGAATATGTACAAATATAGCAACTTAATGAAAAACAGAAAGAGTCGAAATTAAAGGATGTCATAAGTATGTCCAATAATAGTATTTCGCTAATGAAAATAGTACAATTGACACATTTCTAGAACCTTTCGAATGATTCAAAATAGAATCAAATAAAGAAACATTTTGTTCTCATATAAGAGGAATAAACAATTAAAATAAACTGGTTTAATGTTTTTATTGAAGCGTTTTTTTGTACATAAGAGAGACGTATCTATAGAAAACCTTCAAAATTAGCCGATTTGAAATTCTTATTCTATATGACATAAAACGAAAAAATGACTATTTTTTAATACAATAGCACGCTTGAAACTCGTTTTAAACGCTAAAATTGGATATGCTAGAAGACTCCTTCATTGGTGTTATGTTACTGTAAAGAGAAAGATGTCGTTGCAAACCTCCATTTTGAACCTGACACAACTTTACAAATTTATTTCTGTTTTCAGTCAACGAAGAGTTAATAGCGTTTTAAGAAAACCAAAGCAAAACGTATTCGACATGTGCTACTGAAAAACCAACGTTTAAACCAAATTTATTTTGTTTATTTTAAGGACTCTATTCTCTTTTTCTCTCTATCTGCAAGCGGTACATTGTTAAAGAAACAAACTTGTTCCTAAACTAACAGAATAGAACATTTAAGTTTCTTACCTTTTCTAGGTGGATAGATAGAGCATTGGTATAGCTGATATTCCAATTGCGGAGACTGCAAGCCATAAGATTCGGCTTTACAAAGTTGAAGCTAACCCCTCAGTCTGAGCATTGTGCTATCTTTCACTGATAGTGCTTTGGTACCTTAACTTAACAGATCTTATGCCAAACGCATAGCGTATCTAACGATATCGTAATCTTGAAAAGAAAGATATCCGTATGAAAAGATTCATTGTAATAGGATCATGCTACTGAATTGTGATTCTCGGTTCACAGTACCAAGAGCTTTTTAGTTTTATCAACACACTATCTTTTGTCTAATTTCTTCAACTCGAACGCCTAATCGCCTACACCCGAAACCAACCCGAGCCTCGTTACTGTATCGTATTCTAGCTCAGAGTCTTATATGTTGATCATTTACTGTATGTAGTAATTTGAGACATTATTAAATTAATTTAATTATATATTTATCCTATATAGGATAGAGAATATAGCATATTAACGATAGGCCGTTCTTTTATTACAAATATGTGCCTTGCAGGCTAATGCTTTATCAATTACAAACCAAGTGGATATATTTATGAACCTTCGTAGAACCGTTGAAAATAACTATATAAAATCTTTTTATAACTTTCTTTGTCAACTATCCAATTTACTTATAGGCTACTAAACAATAAGGATTTTTTTCCTTAAATTTATAGTTCAGCCGAAAGGATTCAACTTACTTTTTGAGCCATTATTTTGGTTCAAGCCTTCCCATATGAATTTCTTGTTTATCGCATGCATTCCATACAACTATCAAAGGATGCTTCAAGCTTTATACTTGTTTACATAATTGGTATGTCATATTTTCTGTCTATAAGCTAAATTATTTTGGGTTCCTCATTGCCTCGTTCGTAACAGTAATTCCACCGTTGTTTGCGGAACAATATATAAGTAATGTAGAAATCCTTCTCAGAATGCTGTATTTTCTTTCAATGTTTAGAAAACTAAAAAATGAAGTTTGCAAGTATTATATTTCTACTAGCAACAGCAATTGCTGGTAATCAAATCTCTACGGAAGAGAAATTAGAGACTATTTTAGAGAAAGAGTTGGATGATCGAGGTGTAGACTACAAAAGAGTAACTTACTCTTGGGATGTCTCTGATAATATTCCAGTTTTAAAGTCGAATAGTTTAAGCAGTTACGACAATGACCTTCTGGAAGGTTTGCTTTACATTAAAAACACTACTGTTGTTGAATCATTACAGAATGCGTTTAGGCCGAAGGACTATGCTCCTAGAACGTCACAGTGTTTTAATGGAAATTTGCTTACTGAGGCTTCTTCTATTCCTGAATTAGAAAAGGAGTATATGAAAGGTAGAGCTCAAAAAATTAAATTAAGTCTTAGCGAGTTCCTTAAACGTTCTTCTATGAATCTTGATGTTACTGGGCTTTTGGAAAAGGATCTACCACGAATTGGCTTGGCATTCTCTGGAGGAGGATACAGGGCAATGTTGACAGGTGGTGGTGCTATTGCAGCAATGGACGATAGAACTCCTGGATCGTTACAAAAGGGGCATTTGGGTGGACTTCTACAAAGCTCATTATATATGTCTGGATTGTCAGGAGGCTCATGGCTTATAGGCTCACTTGTAGCAAATGACTTTCCTTCAGTTTTAAAGTTGCGTGATAGCTCAAAAGTTTGGAGGCTGCAAAACAGTATTTTTACGGCTACTGGTAAAGCTAGCTCTTTGTTGCAATATATGTATGATCTTGTTGAAGCTGTTAACGCTAAAGAGAATGCAGGATTTGATACAACTTTAACTGATATATGGGGCAGAGCTCTTAGTTATCAATTCTATGACAATTTTGCTCATGGAGTTGGATACAGTTGGTCAGATGTCAGACAATTGAATACATATAAGACGTATCAAATGCCTTTCCCTGTTGTTATAATGGCAAGCAGAGATCCAGGAATGTTTCTTCCACCTATTGAAGCTACAGTATTTGAGTCTACTCCTGAATATTTTGGATCTTGGGATCCTCGAGTTAATGCATTTGTTCCTTCAAATGCATTGGGAAGCTCCTTGAATGGTGGGGTTTCAAATGGTGGTAAATGTTTTTCAGGATTTGACAATATTGGATTTATACTTGGAACATCATCTTCACTTTTCAATATGGCAATTGTCTTTTATGAAGATTTTTTGTCTCAATTGTCATTACTCACTAGACTTATTATCAGAAGTATTATTGATTTGAAGAATTTGTATGACTCTGGAAAAGATGTTGCAAAGTATACTCCCAACCCCTTTTTCAAAAGTCCTTATGGAAAGTCTGAGATCTTTTCAGAGTTAGATGAGCTTACATTAGTTGATGCAGCTGAGACTTCAATGGGAGTTCCATTAGAGCCATTACTTGCACAATCAAGAAATTTGGATGTTATTTTTGCGTTTGATAATTCTGCAGATAGTTCTAATAATTTTCCTGATGGCACTTCTATGGCATTAGCATATCAGAAATATTTATCGACTAAATGGGAAGGAAATGCAGTACCAAAGATGCCAACAAGAGAAACATTTATCAATTTAGGATTATTGAAAAGACCAGTATTTTTTGGATGTGGTAAAAAGAAGGAATCAAACAATGCACCTGTGGTTGTATATATTCCAAATCATCCATATACTACATTTTCGAATACATCAACATTCAAGTTCTCTTATGAACAACAAGAGATGAATAGTATGATTCGTAATGGATACACATTGGCAACTTTTGGAAATGCTAGTATTCCTTTACCTAATGATTCATTAAAATCTTTGAATACTACAAATTTTGATGAAAAAGCTGATTGGCAAACTTGTGTAAGTTGTGCAATTGTCCATAGATCGTTAGAAAGACAAGGTAAAGAATTACCAGATATTTGTCAAACTTGTATGAATGCTTTCTGCTGGGATGGTGAAGTTGATGAAACTGAAGTTAAAGAATCTAATCTTAATTATGATTTAGTATTCCCTGAATATTCTGATATTTCACCTCGTGATATTCAAGTTGTACTTGATATAGAATCAGAAGATATGGATTTGGATGAGGTTGAAGAAGTATATTGAGTATATTTTTCAACTTCATATATATTTTATAAATTTTTACAGTTTTTATCATGAATATTACGTAATTTTGATGTAGTTAAATCGCTCACAAAAATCGTAAACGCGTGCTTCTAATGCGCTATGATATTTTTTTTTTCTTTTAAAAGTGGTGTTACTTCACTAAATATAAAAAGGGTGATCATTTTATTTTGATTACTTACTTTTTGTTTTTATATTAAACATTTACTTTTTGAGCTTTAAAATACTCAATTTTCTTAGAGAAAATGTCTGCAAAATCTAATGTTTTAACTGGTATTGCAATTGGTGCAGCTTCTGCTACTGCACTTTTATCGATACCGTCTGTATCTCAAGCAGTACAAGGATTTATAGGATCTTTTAAGAACGGTAAAGAAAACAATGAAGCAGCTAAAATGATGTTCCCTAGAGATCCATCTATTAAAGAGAAAATGGAGGTATTACTATTTGAACTACAAAATGAGATTGTTACAGCATTAGAAGAGATCGAAGCAGATGACGATCAAGCATCAGCAGAGTTTGATGGCATTAAGCGTGAACCTAAAAAGTTTTTAAGAGATCCTTGGCAGAAACCAGAAACCAATAGTCATGGACTTGTTTGTGTTATACAAGATGGTGCAGTTTTTGAAAAAGGTGGTGTTAATGTTACTATACTTTCTGGGCCATTACCAGCAAAGATTCGTGAACATATGGCAAATCGAGTTGGAAGAACAAGTAGCGATACTTCTAATACTACATTTAATGCATTAGGAATTTCTATGGTTATTCATCCAAGGAATCCTCATGCGCCTACATTTCATTGCAATTATCGTTATTTTGAAACAGAAGATGGTTTATGGTGGTTTGGTGGAGGTTCTGATTTAACACCTAGTATTCTTTATGAAGAAGATGCTATACATTTCCATAAAATACTTAAAGATACATGTGATAGTGTAGTTACCCCATCAATTTATCCTGAATTCAAGGAATGGTGCGATAAGTATTTTTCTAATGAATATAGAGGTAATGAAAGAAGAGGATTAGGAGGTATATTCTTTGATGATTTAAATAGATTCCCTCCTAGTAAATGTTTTGAATTTGCTAAGAGTTTAGGTAAATCGGTTGTTCCTGCTTATTGTCCACTTGTGGCAAAACGTAAAGATACAGAATTCACAGAAGATCAAAAGAAATGGCAACAACTTCGAAGAGGAAGGTATGTTGAGTTCAACTTATTTTATGATCGTGGTACTAAATTTGGATTAAATTTACCTCAACCTCGTGCAGAAGCAATTCTAATGACACTTCCATTAACTGCAAGATGGGAATATAAATTTGAGCCTGAAGCAGGATCGAATCAAGCAAATTTGTTAGATGTCTTGCTAAATCCTCGTGAATGGGTTTAAAAGTGGGTGATTATTAGAAAGCATAAAAATGAGATTAATTGTAGTCATTTTGTATTAAAGTATCCCGTCTAAAGCTTTTCGTTGTCTATTGAGCCAACTCTGTGGTGTTTCAGCGACTTTTCTTGCCATCGTAGTTGAAGGAAAGTTCATTCTAGCATTATTAACAAACCATGCAGATGATATAAGTTTAAGTTCGCGCTTATACATATCATTGTTTGCTTTAGATATATTGTCATTCAATTCCGATTGATTGTCATTCTGTGTAGTTAAATGAGATTGTGAACAAATATTATCTAATTCCAATAGAGCAGAATCTCTTTCAGATTGTATTGTTTCAAAATCTGAAGTTATTGTTGCAATTTTAGCTTGAGCTTTAACCAATTGTGTTTCTAGATCTGAAGTTCTTGCAAGCTTATCCTTATATTTATCAATTATATTGTTGAGTTTTTGTTCAGATTGTAACTGTGATTTAAGGACCTCTAAATCATCATTCAAAGAGTCAACTTTAGCAGCTTTAATTTCAAGAGTGTTTAGTTGCTTTTTTAATGTAATAAGTTCATTTTGAGCCGAAATAGCAGTTTCAGTTGCATCATATAATTTGTTTTCAAGATCAAGTATAACAGAATCAGGAACTTGAGATTTACGAGAAATTTGAGGTAATGAATCATGTATATCTATTTGAGATTCAAAGGTATTATTTTCAGCTTTTAAGGTATTTAATTTTTCGATTGTTTCGTTATGAACTCTTTCAAGGTCATGATGCCTTGCTTCGAGATCAGTATATCTTGCAAATAAATCAGCAAGTTCTTGTACACTATTTGAATCGGAAGTATTATTTGTTGAAGATGAGTGCTTTTTTAAGTGAACAGCTTGTGATATACTTTCTATTACTTCTTTAAGTTCATTCTGATCTGACTCAGGTAAATCTTGCACGGATTCTACAAATTGTAGACGAGACTCTTCATTATCAGAATTAATCTCTAAACAAACACATAGGTTAGACAATAATAAAGAATCATTTGAAGACCAATTTGTAGGTATAGATAAAGGAGCTAAAGAATCAGGGAAAGCCCCTAAATCTTCAGTCTTTTCATAAGAATCAGCTAAATCATGAATTGTTGCATTTGGAATATGTAAAAGAGTATTAAGAGCTTTTTGTGGTGTAGAAGCAATGGTTTTTAGCCATTCAATTGAAGCCATCTGGTATGTAAAGCAATCTATAATGTATTCTTTGTTTACAGTTAGAAGTATGGTAAATGGTTAAGTTACACAAATGGCGTTTTAGTTATAAAAGGTAATCCCAGCACGATCTACGTCATACAACAATCACATAAGTATCATATATGAATGTAAAGAATATCTATGAATCAAATATATTTTAAAGCGCATTTTATAAATATAGAGAATATATTATATAAAGAAATTCAAATAAAATCTTTATAAGAGCCTTTATTTCGTAATGGTTAAAATAGAAGAAGTACCGTTAGATATTCGATACTTCTATTACAATGATCTTGTCAACAAAATCGAGAAATAAGAATAAGAAAAGCTTTGAGATGCCGTTAGATATTAAAGAAAAGACCCAGACAATCACGAAGTATGGACTTGTTTATCAGCTTCGACGTATACAGAGAATTCCTTTAATTGGTCAGCTAATAATGATTCACTTTTTACTTTTTCATCAGTTGAAGTAAAACTCACAGCAAAACCTTTAACTATTATAGAATTATATTCATGTCTAAAATTTGCACCTAATGTTTCTAAAGATTTCTTCAAAGTTGAAAGTTCGCCACTTGTTGCAATCGCTGGATCTTTGAATACTACAACATATGAATATTTTGTAGGTGTTGCTAAAGTAACTGCTGCAAGTATAAATGTTGTTAAAATGTTAAATAATCTCATGATAACTTTTTTCTTCTTATTTAAATATAAATATCGAAATCAAATTAAGGATTTTTGCCTGTTATTTATATTTTGTATAAAGTTGAGTTTCAGATGTGAACTCGTTCGTATTCATGAAGTGTCCCATTTTATACTTTAAACCTTAAATTCGATGCACGGCATCAAATTTACTTCAACTTTGGTTTTTCTTTACCTTAAACAGCTAAGAATATTTATTTTCTTCATATATTTTGTATTTTCGAATTATTAGGAAACTTAAAAAGAAAATATTAAGCTTTTTTGCTTTTTATTTGTGCTTGTTCTAAAAGTATAATAGATTACTATTCTCTGAGTTTTGTTGTTCGTACACTTTCACAAATTTGCAACTTCTACTGTTCACGATTTCGCTATCTTTCAAATTCGCTATTTTGCAATCTAACATATTCACAGCTTACAAGCTCGCAAGCTCGCATAACCATGTCTCGATCCCGTTTATCTGATTCCAAAAAAGAATTCAAATCATTAGATGAATCACACCAAAAATTACAAATAAAACTACAAAACTCAATTCTATCTTATGATAATGCCAAAAGAGAAAGGGAAAGAGAATCACAAAAAGCTGATATCGCTTTAAAACAACTGGAAGACTTCAATTCTAGATTCAAGGACTTATAACAATCACACACGGCCGCCAATTTACTCAGCCTTCATTTTATCACATCACTACTTTCTATAACAATATATGTCCCTTACAAACTAATTACTTTACACCTACTTTCATTTCTTATACTAATCTATATGTGGAATATATCGGCCGTCTATCTAACATCTTTTTAATTCATCAATGCTTAGCAACAGGTGCTTCACCAGTGATTCTTTCAACTGCTGCTCTAGCCATATCTCCAAGTCCAATCATACAAACTGTCTGCCATACTCCTAAACATATTCTAGGCGTAACTCCTCTGTACAAACCCTTAATACCACTTTGAGAGTAAATATATTTAGCTGCATCAAATACTCCCATATTCTTAGGACGGTTAGGATCAACTGTCTTGGATTGCATTTCAACACGAATAACTTCAATAGGTTGATTCCATGCACTTAATCCACCACCAAGTGTAGAAGCAAGTAACTTCTCAGGTACAGATAAAGGTGATCCAGCTTCTTTACCTGATGCATCCCTAATAAGATCCTCAGATAATCTTGAAAGTCCATACCTAGATCCCCAATTCGTACACTGTCTAACTGCAACCGCATTAACACCACGATTAATACCACGAATACCTTCTTTCTTGTAAATATCTAAAAATACTTGGAAAGTAGATTGAGGTGCTACTCCTGTCGCTGTTTGCTTAGCTCTTGTAATCTCAACGGTCTTCATACATGTACAAAATCCCATAGTTGCATATGCCTGTGCAAGTCCACCAACTACACCACCTGAAATACCAGCTAAGAATGGTCCTGCTCCTGCCATCTTTGCATAATATTCTGCTTCAGATGCAACAAATAAAAGTACTGCACCTTTAGTTGAAGCTTCAATCCAGGCCCATGGAATTAAACCTTGATAAAATCCAAATATACCTCCTCTTGACCAAATACGTCCAATTGCACTTGGAAATGAATCTCCTCTATTAGCTGCCATTGTAGTCTTAATAACTTCTAATGGTTGCCCTAAGGATGTTACTTCGAACATATTAAGTCCAGCTCCTAACATGATATTTGACCATGACACTTTCTTCTTTTGTGTTACTGCTGGTGCTGCGATCGACATACTTCCTTAAACAAATGACTATACAAAATAAAACTGTGCACGACGAATGTGATATAAAAAAAGCTCAAAATAGATAACACGGTTTTAAAGACAATCTCTCTTTCAATAAAAAAATACTCAGTGTAATCCTTCTTCTTTTTCTTTACGCTTATTTGTTTACTTATTTCCTAAAAAAATAATCAAAAAATACTCTTTCTTCACGTCAAAAAAATAACAAAAGAACAAATATACTCGTTTGATGATTGACGTTGTCTGGTTTTGTATTTATCGAAGCGGGGAAACTTTCTATTCTATCTATTAAATCTATTATAAATCCTGTATTTGCTTCTAGAAAACCTAACCTTATTTACCTTTTTCTTCTCTAACTTCTTCAAAATTTCACCACTTTTATACAAGGAAAGAATCACTTATTTATATATTTAAACAATTGACTCTAAGAATATTCATTGAGGCTTAAAAGCAGAATAAAGAGGGGAGGTGAGGGGGTAAAATAATTGAACAAAAATACCAATCATATTGTTTGTTGGGAACCGTATATCACATGATCTACATCTAACGCGATCTAACTACACCTTTATACAGCCAAAGTTCATTTTGATTGTTAATCGTTATTAAAAGAATGTTATCAGACAAGTGTTCTTATCGTATTAAATAGCCTAAAAATATAATGAATTTATGGTATAAATATAAAAATGGTACCTTAGAAACTCTTTTATTCCGAAATCGGAAAGTGGGGGTGATAAATGAGAGATTAACCGTTAAAGAAAATCGGCGGTTTGTATGTTACTAAACGGAGAATCTTTCATTATGGATACTGTAAAAAATCACTCTATAATTGTATGTATGCAACTAAGAGGTCAGGTACGCTAACCGAAGTAATGTTGTAAGAACAATGATTCAAGTAATATGTCGTTGGGGTGGAGTAGATGATGTTTTCTTATTCTCCCCCTCCACGATTAACGTAGCAAATCTTGTAGAGTTATGATTAATCTGTCTTATTATGTTACATTCTATCAATGACTAATCACCTAGCTTTATTCTGTCACGTAGTTCCCACTGTCAGACTCATAGCCCAGCATTCACAGTCATAACCTCTCTCTCCAACTTCATGTAGCCTTGACAGTCACCATCGGTATTCCTGATTCTAAATTCGCTACAGGATTGACATTACTTGTAGTCACTGTGGTATTCAAATACGCTGAAGGTGAGGTTGACGCATTCTTAACAGTTCCTCCAACTCTGTCATACAAGTATAATCCTAAAAATGACAAAAGAATTCCTGCTCCTTGAATTGGAGTAACATGCTTTCCAAACCATACAATTGCAAACACAATTACCAAGATACGCTTTTGTAATGAGGCTACTGAATATGTAACTGCTGATACCATACCTAAGAGTTGAAAAGCCATTAAAGATTGAGCAAAATGTGAAACTCCGTTAAGAAACATAGTTATTTGTAAATCAGCAGAAAGTCCATTAGGATTATCAACAAAATATTGCTTTAATTGGACACCTTCAACTGAAATCCATACAGGTATAGAAAATACAAAAGCAAAGCTTGATGTGAAAAACAATAATGAAAGTTTATCAAGTTTATACTCAGCATTTGCATGAGGATCAGCAGTAACGAGTTTCTTTGAGTACATGTTTTGACCAACAAACACAATAGTTCCTATTAAAGCCCAAAATATACCGGCAATATGTCCAGACAATTCACCTGCGCATGCCATCATTACACCACTTGTTAATGGTAGTAAAGACCAATAAGTAGCTGCAGTATATTTAAGACCAAGAAACACTCTTGAAGCAAATACAGTAAAAAGAGGTGTTAATCCCTTTATAGTATGTACGAGTGATACATCTACAAGAGATGTAGCCTTGTGAGAGAAGATATGACCAGACAATTGAAATACAGCAAGTGGAGCTGTCTTTCTAGTAACAAATTTAGCCCAACTTTTAATAGTAGGAAATGTATCACGAGGGCCTGATAAGTTGACTGATTTCAATATTCTATGTCCTGAAGCGTGTGAAATAATAGTAGTAAATAAAGATAGAATAACAACAAAAAAGAACTGTAATTCTGTAAGCGTAACAGGGAATGGAAATACGTTTAATATAGATTTGTTCAATGCATTAGAGAATGCCGATACAGAATACCATGCTAGGCATAAACCTATAACTTGTGGTGATACTGGTGGTGCTAATTCACGTAATTGATGTGCAACTTCTGCTGATACTGATGATGATCTATGTCTTCTTGTACCATGATAATGTGAATTTACAGGTTCAGTTTCTGGTAATAAATCATTCGATTTATTACTTATTGTCATTATTGCTTCTTTAATAAATAGAGAAGAATAATTCGTAGGTAATTTACGTGTTTTCCTTGCAGTTTTTACTTTTAACAAGGTGTCTTCTCTACCCCGATGCTACGAGATTCAACACGGGTTCACTTTTAAGAAAGAAAGAAACCCCAATAAAACCTCTAACTTTTTAAACAATTAAAACCGGTTAAATCGGCAAATAAATTGAATATTTCTTAACTTTTGCGCAACAATGAATGAATCGACAGTATTAATATTCTTCTTTATTGTGGTACAATTTACGTGATAGAAATGTAAAATCTTTAAAGTATAAAAATATCCCTAGCGTAATTAAACTAAACCTTAACAACGTAACCAGATAAACTTTTAACCAATAATATTTAATGTATAAATTATAATTTTAAAATAAAGTTGAGTTTTAAAACTTTATTATTTTACCCGGTAAATTTACGAAGATATCGAAGAACTTCTCCATTTCACTTTTACTTCAAGAAAGTCAGATATAAGCAATGTCTAAATTGTCTAAGAATCAATATAGACGTAAGAAACAAAAAGAATTAAAAGGGAAAGAAGTAAATAATAAAGTTTTAAAAGAATCTGTTATTAAATCAGATCAATCATCTAATGGTTCAAGACTCTTATCACTTGTAGATGAATCATTCTCTGAACAATTATTATCTAATTATGAATCAGTTTTATCTAAATATCAAGTAAATGATGTTTTTATAGAACCTGAATCTTCAAATAAAGACATTATAAATGATTCATTATCTGATGAATCTGATACAGATAATATAATTGATAATAAAGTATTAAAATTAAAGAAAAATAAAATATCATTAGCATATTTAAAATCATTGACTAGATTTCCTGAATTATTAGAATGGTTTGATGCAGATTCAAAGGATTCTATATTACTTGTTGAATTAAAAACAAGTCATAATGCAGTTCCTGTACCTAAACATTGGCAATCGAAAAAGGATTATTTAGCATCTAAACGTGGATTCTTAAAACCTGTACTTGAATTACCTAAATTTATTGCTGATACTGGAATATCAGAAATGAGAGATCCTATGTCGGATATAGGCTCACTTAGAGAACAAACTCGTAATAGAGTACAACCGAAAATGGGTCGTCTTGATATTGATTATCATAAATTACATGCTGCCTTTTTCAAGTTTCAAACTCGTCCACAATTAACTAAATTCGGTGATATTTACTATGACGGTAAAGAAATTTCACTTACTGTTAAATCTTTTATACCAGGAATATTAAGTAAAGATTTACAAGATGCCTTAGGTATAACTAAAGATGATCCTCTTCCATGGTTATTTAATATGCAAAAACATGGTTTACCACCTTCATATCCTTCATTAAAAGTAAGAGGAATTAATTTACCGATTCCTCCAAATAGTGAATGGGGTTTTGAACCAGGTCAATGGGGTCGTCCTCCTACTGATAGTCAAAACAAACCTTTATATCCACAAGTTTATGATACTAGTTTAGTTAATACTAGTGATTCATATTCAAATATTGGTGCTCCTGAATCCTTATGGGGATTCCAGACTGAAGTATATGAAGAAGATGATGAGCATGAGCAAGATGATGATGATGATGACAATATATCAGTAGATAGTGATATTGCTGATATACCAGGAGTGAATCCTAATACTAATACCAAACAAAAAGTTGAAATGCCTTTATTACCTACACAAGCTGAAATTCTTGAAAAAGGTCCTGCTAATGACATACCAAAGCCTAAATCCGATGGACCATTATATGAAGTTCTTGAACAAAAATCTGTTGCAATTGAAGGAATTCTTGGATCTGATAAAGTTTATCAATTATTAAGTACACCGAAATCGAATGAATCAAAGAAAAGGTCAATTGATGAAATGGAAGATATTAAAGAGGAAGGAGGTGTTCAAGAAGTAAAAAATGTTCAACAGGAAACTTCTAAGAAGAAGAAACAGAAACAAAAGTTTAGATTTTAAGATCGACTCCATTCTCAAAGATATTAGAGTTACTGTGTAAAAGAATGAACTCTTAAAGTAACTACATTAAAACTGCTAACCGGTTATAGATAGTATACATATTAGAGTATATTCTCTACAAGAACGTACTCCAAAAGAATAAACACTGTTGAATAGATCACTTCCTTTTCTTTACCTTACTCTTCTTAACTGATTCAATTGATTTCACACTACTCTTCTCTTCAACCCTTTTATCCCTTTTTTCTTGCTCTGCTAATGCCTTTTGTTGCTCTGCAAGCTCTGCATTCATTTTAGCTGTAAGTGCATTCAATTTTGGTACAAAGAATAAGAATAATACAGATGTACCAATCATTATAAATCCAGGACTTTTCATTGTATTCCATATACTA
Source organism: Tortispora sangerardonensis (assembly GCA_030566855.1). Lineage (NCBI taxonomy): Eukaryota > Fungi > Ascomycota > Trigonopsidomycetes > Trigonopsidales > Trigonopsidaceae > Tortispora > Tortispora sangerardonensis. Next base: position 142,207 of record JAKUBJ010000009.1, on the reverse strand, counting down.
AACCCAGACTTACCTTCTGGTTTATCACATACTGAGCAATACATACTTCTAATTTCAAGTTTATCAATACTAAGACCATTAATATTAAATGGTCTATTTCTATCCATTATTTCATAAAATGTACCTGTATCATTAACAATTGTTTTAACTAATGGATATTTATGAGTATTACTTAAAATATGTATAGAATAAACACCATTCTTTGCTTGAAAATCAAAACTTCTTGTGTCATTATTTCCGATCTTCGGTAAAGTTTGTATTTCGAATTCCGATGATCTTAAAAAGATTCCAGATATTTCTGGTTTTGGTTCTTCATATAATAAAATTCCTTTTATATTATTTCCATAAACGGTATTTAATAAACAAACAACATATCCTAAAATTTGTAATAGTAGTATCATATTTTTAATAGTTTATGAATCAAGTTGTGAACTGGTGCAGATTTAAACCATTCAGGACTTAGGTGTATTTTAAGTTATTTAATGAATTTCTTACAGTTACGAAATATACTTTGTAATATATATATTTGATATACTTAGTTGTCTCTATACTCTTTACTCTGTGGTATACAGAGTTTTCTTATACTAAAGCTCGTTCAGAGATTGCAACTAATGTGGTTATCCAACTAGTAGTAATCACTGATCTTTGAGCATCAAAATCTTCTTTACGCTTAAGAGATTGCATAAGATTCTTATCAAAATGTATCTTTTCTGCTAATCCCGGTAGAAGATACAAAAGTCCCGTACAAATTGGTATATTTGCATTCCAATCTAAATCTGTAGGTGAAATCTCTTTAAACTTAGTTAAGGTATCAGCAAACTTGGTTTTCATGTACTTTGTTAATACCGCTAAAGCTATTGAAGATTGTAATTCTAGCATTTCATCACCAGATGCATATGCCCAGCATTTGATAGCAAAGAGTAATAAATAATCATCGCATGCTGCACTTGCTTTTCTTCTACTGAAATATTCACCTAAACGACTTGTCCAAGAATGACCATGAAACCAATCAAATTGTCTACTATTAGGAAACCATTGAGGCTTGTTTTCTAATGTAAAAACATCTCTAATAAGCATATTAATCCATGTTCTATTTCTTGCTCCCCAACGACTACCAACATTTCTATCAACTTGTGTCACTGCTGCAATTGCGTATATTAAGTATCCAAACTCTTTCGTTCTGTTTTCGTATAAACTGGTACTTTTGTACCCTGAAGATGTGTTTGTATTTCCTTTAGCTGAAATCATACCTCCATAACTTTTGTCATATACAAATTCATATGGTCCTTTCTCACTCATAATACTTACAAGAACTTCTTTCATTTGATCTAACAAAATAGATGTAAGTCTTGAATCTTTAAGTATAACATGAGCAATTAGAAGTCCATTAGCATACCGAAAAAGTACTTCTCCATCACTTATTATACTACTACCTGGTTTGAACAAAAGTTCATTCAATGGAATGATTACTTCTTTACGTACCACTTGTGCAAGATGTTTCTTTTCAGTAATACTGAGTTCTAATTCTTTATCAGTTTCTGATTTACTAAAAAGTGTCCAAAATGTTAAAGAAACTGCTGCATCAACTTCAACTGCTATCTTATTACCAATAATTCCTGTCATTGTACCTTTTGTTGTCTTAATGTACAAATCTGTTAAGAAAGAAATCCCCATTTGAGATTCACAAATATCTGATACAATATGAGGAAATGCAAAAAGTAAAATATTCTGATTAGATGCAATACTCATCTCAATATCATATTCTAAATGGTATTGTCCTTTCGTATCATTTGAGTATAATTTCAACTCTGCTGATTTTGGAAATTTACCTGCTGTTTGATCATATATATTAGAACAATTTTCATCATACCAAGCAACTTGAACTGTACATTTTGAGAATATACCACCTATTTGAAGTTCTGTATTGGTTATATGTTCTATCTCTGCAAATGATTCAATTGTTTCTGCAATTATATATACAACCCATTTCTCTGAATTTACAGTATTAACTATATATTTACGAATACCAACTATTGTATCTAAATGTCTTTCTACTGATACAATTCCTCTTGGAAATAGAATAATAGGTGTAAGGTTATGATACCTTACACTTACGAATCCCATTCCTTGTACGACATTAGCAACCATTGAACTCCTTTTATGTTTCTTATTAGGTACAATCTTAATCTCTGTAGAAAATTGACTAGTATCTAAAACTTCCATAGATGTACCTTCTTTGAACTCTTGTGCTGAAAGAATCACATCTCCACCTCTTAATGGATGTACAATTGATTCTTCAAGTTGTTCCAAATATAACATATCAACAACACTTAATTCTTTATTTTCTTCTATACTAATTTCTTGTGTAGGTATATCAATTGCTAAACCACCTTCAGGCTCTGAAAACCATCTTAAACAATAAGGATATGTCCATACTGGTGCTCCATCTTGATTACCTAACCAATTAATATAAAATGCACTTGTAGATGTAGGAGGTCCTTTATAAAGTAATTTCTCTGGTGGATATGAATTCTTTGTATTAGGAACTAATTTTTCAGGACTTGTGTCGTCAATAGCTGCTGTTAATGATCCATTGAATTGTTTAACTTTGCTTTGTCTATAAGAATCAACAGATGCAATACCTAAATCTTTATTCATTTTAACATGTAAATAAATAAATCAATGTTTACATTGTTTATACTTTATTGTTTACATATGTGTATGCTGCTTATGCATGTGCTCTTGTGCATGTGCGCATGTGCATGCACAATGATCGTCATACTAAGTATTATAATTGTCGTAAATTCATAAATTATCAATAACTTACACTTGCATTTTAATCAATAAACTATTGAAAAACATCACTAAGTGTAAACCTTGTCGCAATATTCATAGAAAGTAACTCTTGGAATAATAACTTCGCCGCATATGGAATTGTCATCTTAACAACATCCTTATGAGATTGACACATACTACACCATCCAGAATATCCCATAAGACCACAATTTCTACATACATCAACTTCAAATGCATCTGATGACCACATAAGTCTTTCAAGAAGTAACTGTGATGCTCCATATGCAATTAAACAATCACGCTCCATTTCTCCTAATCTAAGACCACCATCTCTTGATCTACCTTCTGTAGGTTGTCTTGTTAATACTGCTCTAGGTCCTCTTGGTCGTGCATGCATCTTATCCAAAACCATATGTTTAAGCTTTTGATAATAAATAGGCCCAAAAAATATATAAACTTCTAATGGCTTTCCAGTTTCACCAGAGTAAAGCATATCCTTTCCAGAATATGAAAATCCCTTGTTAACCAAAATCTCAGCCATATCACCTAATTTAGATCCACCAAATGCTGTACCATATTCCAAAGTTCCATTAAGAACTCCTGCTTTTCCTGATATTAATTCAATCATCTTTCCTACTGTCATACGGGAAGGGAAACCATGAGGATTCATAATAACATCAGGACAAATTCCTTGATCATTAAATGGCATATCTGCCTGAGGAACAATAATACCACAAACACCTTTCTGTCCATGTCTTGAAGAAAATTTATCTCCAATTTCAGGTCTACGTGTTTGTCGTAAAAGAACCTTTATCATAGGTTGTTCAGACTCTGATGAACTAAGCATAACTTTGTCAATAATACTAGGTACTGGTGCCTTATAATAAACAGGTGAATCTTTATATTCTCCTGTAGGTGTACCTCTAGAATTGTTTGCATCATGATTAATTTGATCACCAGTATTAAGAGGTACTTGTTTATTAACATAAATCATACCTGCTTCAACAAAATCTCCTACTGCTGCAAGACCATCACTTTCAAGTACTGAATGTTGAAAAATAGGATTACCTTCACTATCAACTTTTAAACCATCAAGTCTATCATGAGTTGAATTAGGATATCTCTTTAAAGTAGTGGTATTCTTTCTCATTACTTGACATCGTCCATATCCACGATCAAGTGATGCCTTATTAAGAACCAAAGCATCTTCAATATCATAACCAGAATAAGACATTACTGCAACTGTAGCATTTTGTCCTGCAGGAAGTCTATCGTATCCAATTAATTCAATAGTCTTTGACTTAACCATTGGCTGTTGTGGATAAACCATAAGGTAAAGTAATGTATCAATTCTAAGTAATTGATTATATCCAATTGTTCCAATAGCTTGTTTACCCATAGCACATTGATAAGTGTTACGAGGACTTTGATTATGATGTGGATAAGGAATTACACCAGCAACAGCACCTAAAACAGTAAAAGGTTCAATTTCCAAATGTGTAGTGTCTGCAGTAATCTCTTTCTCATATAATGCAATATTTGTATCGTTTTCTTCATTAACATCCATATATTCAACAACACCGCTAGCAATAAGAGAATCAAATTCAAAGGTACCATTTCTTAAAGATTCAATATCATATGATGTGAGAAGAGATTTGCAATTTTTAACAATAATTAAAGGCCTGCAAATACGACCACCATCAGTTGCAATATTAATACTCTTTTGGTTTTCATTTGTATGAATTGAAACAAAAGGAGATACTTTCCCAGTTCTTCTTAATTTTCTAAATTTTTGTACAAAGTCATTAGGATACCTTGTAACAGCCAAAATATTACCATTCAAAAATACAGCATAAGAATCAGGACCGTAAATTTCTATACCTGAAAGAAAAGCAATTGGTTCAGCACCAAGCATTTCTATAATTTTTGCAACTGGCGCTTCATCTACGTCAGTTGTAATATGAGTCATTAAAGCCAAATTTTTAACAAGACCGCATGCTTCTCCTTCAGGAGTATCAGAAGGGCATAACATACCAAATTGAGAAGGTTGAAGTGAACGAGGACCAGATACTTTACGAGTCTTTTCAAACTGACTTGAAATACGTGTCATCATTCCAAGAGCAGAAATATAACTAAGTCTTGATAAAACGTGAGTTACGCCTGCACGTTCCATTTTAAATCTCTTCAAAGACCAGTTACCTGTCGATATTGCTCTATTCATACCCATTGTTATGTTATTAGAATGAATAGTAATTGACAGTAGAGCATCAAACTCATTTGTTCTATTAGGTTTTCTAAGAACTTTGTCAATATTATCTTTAAAATCTGAATTAAACTTCTTGAATAAATCTTCAAATAATAAAGAAAGTAGCTGACCAGCAAGTTCTAAACGTTTATTTCCAACATAATCTCTATCATCTACAAGAGAAGAATCATGCATAGCAGCTAATACTCTTCTAGCCATTAAAGCAGTATAAACGGCCTTTTCATGAAAATCAAGATTCTCAACAGTGATATGACCAATAACAATATTAGCCATAGCTTCTAAACCTTCTTGTAAAGAGCTGAGTTTGGGAGATATAGGACGTCTACTTGTTTTAACTTTTGCTCCAATATATTCTAAAGCCTGTTGTTGAGTAAATACACCTAGACGAGCAGGGTCTTCAAAATTTATAGCAAATGTATCTTGAAGTGAAGCATCAGGACCACATACAAGTTCAAGACATTCTTTGTCGCTTACAACACCCATAGCCTTTAAAGCAATAACAATTGGAATGTCTTCAGCAACAGAGTTATGTTTAAGGTATATTTTAGCATTAATAGAACCAGAAGTTATAGCAGCAGAAGCAGAAGCTTTATTTAAGACGTATGTTTTTGATTTTCTTTCATGAGTTGATGACGTAACGGATGCTTGATAAATTCCTTTCTTTTCATCAGCTTCAACAATAATACGATTCTTTGACAATTGTTCTTGAATAAGAATTACCTTTTCAGTACCATTTACAATAAAATAACCACCAGGATCTAAAGGACATTCTTGTAAATCAGCCATTTCAAGTTCAGATTTGTTATTAAGTACACATCTACTGCTTCTTAACATAATAGGCATTCTACCTATTTCTAACCCCTTATGTATAACAATTTTCTTTCCTCTTGTATATTCTACATCAACAAATATAGGAGCAGCATAAGTTAGATCACGTAATCTACATTCGTGAGGAGATATATCATAATTAATTGAATGTTGATCTTTTCTTTGAGGCATACCTACATAAATATCTAAATACCTTAAATAGAATTGAGGATCAACATCAGATAGAACTCTTTCATTTGCTTTAACTATCTTTTTAAGGTCTTGTTCTATAAAATAATTGAAAGAATCAAGATGTTGTTTTACTAGGCCTTTTACTTTCAAAAACGCAGGCACAAGCTCCCATTTGTCTTTAGCAGTATCAATTTTATCAGTTATATGTTTTCCTTTATATAAGGTGTGAGTTAAAGGAGTGAATCCATCATCTATTTTAGAAATAGAAGAAGGATCTCTAGACGGCATGTGAGAACAAATATCTAATATGAGCTAAGTGTAGGTTGAATGTAGGTTGAGTGTAGGCAAAGAATATCTCCTGTATACGTTAAATGTATGTCAAGTGTACCAGTATACGCCAAAGAAGAAGAAATGTGAGTCAATTTGATCAAAATGTACAAAATACACTGAATTGTTGAGAAAATATAATCAGAGTGAAGTAAAAAAATTCTAGATCAAAATTAGCAGGGTAACTTACAGGGGAATTTTTTGAAATTTTAAACCCAAATAGCTGTAAAGGCAGATCAAGGCACTAAAAGTAGTGTCACGGTAAAATAAACAAACAAACAAGACCGTTACACGCGTTAAAACGCGTCACCCTAGGGTATGGAAAATAACAACAACAAAGGATAAAAAACTACAATAAATATATATACAAAAAAAATATAAACAATATAAAAATAAAGACTAAAATTAATAAATTAAATATTTTTTAAATAAATATACAAAGTTTTAAGGAAGATTAAATAGATATTATCATTATCGGAAATTAAGTATAGGCGTATAGCGGTGATGTGTGTGTAGTGTGTAAGTGTGGGCTAGCCTTACACCGCAACCCCAGCTGTCTAATAGAATTAAGAGAAAAAGCGACAGCGAAAGTTATTTAAAACTCATTTAAATCCAAAATAGGTAAATTGAACTAAAAGATATTCTATTGGTTTAAGCTTATAATATTTTAAATAAAAGCAATGGAAGTGACGTAACTTGTTTAAAACTGGCAAACGGTTACATTAAGTCTTAGAAAAAAAAAAATCTATCGAATGACGTTATCTCCCTTTAATAGGATAAGGATATTTATCATTTTGAAATGCAAAGAAGTATCTATTTTTATCTACGTTATTTACTATAGGAAACGATGTTTACCGATCGATCGATTCACCGAAAGGGAAACGAAGTAAACCCGATAATGATGACAAGGAAAGGTTCTCGGCCCACCCTTTCTTTTAATTTTTTTTATTTTATCGTTACTGGTGGTTTAGTGCATTTTCATCTGATGTCATTCATTGCTGTAGTATGAATGATGAATAAAGAAAAAAGACCCCTTTAAAGAACTCCAAATGTATTAGTGTAACAAAAAAAAACCTTGCATCATAGTTCATTTTACCTTATTCTTGCCTTTTAAAGAGAAACCGAATAATTAATAATTACAGTGAACCCTCAGTAGTGAAATAGGCGATATCTGGGTTTTGTATAAACATTACCTTGTTTATTAAAACCATAAGAGGTTTGAATCTAGCTTATCGATTGGCTTGTAAAGGTACAGCTGTTTTCTTGTTTTATGCACCCCTACATTTTAAAGGCAGAGAGATAAAATGAATACCAAAAAGAATGTGCTTTAATAAGCGCTGGAATATCTCGGGAAGTATAATAATAATAATGAGGGGGTAACTGCTCAGGTATGGGAAGGGGAAAGGGGAGCTGAGCGAGGGGTGTGGGTGTAGGTGTAAACGTAACTGTGTGTGTGTGATGTAGTATGGTGTGGTATGATGTAGTATGTGTGTGGTGTGTGTATTCTACACACAGGACTCTGTGTAAGTCCCTATTTCTCGTAGTAAATATACACTTATTACCCATAGTAATTGACTTTAGCCTATAAAACTTATACCGTAAGTACTGTGTTAGCAGGAAAAACTGGTTAGCCCCATAGTAGTAATTTTTCACCCTTCTTTCTTGGTTTGATCCTTTTTTTTTTCTTCTTCTTTCTTGATTTCTAACTTCTTCTCCGCCCCTATCCTTTTCTTTCTTATATATTCTTATTTTTTCTTCTTTTCTTATAGAAATTGCCTTACAATCAATTTCTATAATAATAACTTCTTTTTCCCTCTTACTTCATTCTGCGTTTCTTGTGCCTTTAACTAGGTACTCTCAAGCTGTTTCCTTTCTCTCTTTTTACTGGGGGAGTGTGAGTCTTCTTTCTTTCATTCTGTTTCTTCTTTACGTATTATTTTACTTGTTTGTTTTTTCTGTTTTTGCATAATTTGTTTGTTTGACTTATTGGCTAAACTTTTTGTTTACTTTTAAGGTAAGTTTTTATATAAATGTGTTTGCTTATTGCTCGAAATATTTCATTTTTCGGTATGACTTTGTGTGTCTATCTGTGTGTGTGAATTAGCGTATGGGTGTGTGTGTGTAAATTAGCGTATGAGTTTGTGTGTGTTTTATCACACGCTACACAGGCACCTCCTATGTATACACACCCATACACAGCGTATGCCTTATAATCTCATCTAGGTATATTTCTCTTATTTTCTCCTATAATTACTACTTAATTGTTTCTTTTTTTTCCTTCTTTTATTCTCGATTCTTTCTATTATCTCTTTTCTTTTCTTCCTTTTTTGCCACTTATCGTTTCAACTTCTTTTTTCCGTTCCTCCCCTTACCAACTTCAAATTTGAGAAATATACCTTTCTAAACTCAACGCTAATTAAACACACTACCGTCTTCTTTATATTTCAAACTTTGTCCCTATTTACGCAACACCGGTTTGCTAAATTACCGTACTAAACATATTTTATTAAATAGAATGGAAAGTAAAAAAAGCCTACCTGCAGGTTTTTTAGGCTTTTTATCTCCTTCGTTTCGTCTTTTTCTTCTTCTTTACTTTTTGTCAATGGTCAATTTGCTTTCTCTTCTTTGCTTTTTATAATTGACCTTTGTTACTGTTTTTTTGACTTTCTCTTACTTCTTTCTATCTCACTCTCCTTCATTGTATCGATCGATTTCTTACTGTGCGCTTATTTTCGATCATCTCTTACTTCATACAAACTCTTATCCACTTGTCATGACTTTTCTACAACACATTTTATCTATTTTCTCTTAATTTTTGCTTCTTTATTTGTTTACTAACTCTTTACTTTTTTTGTTACATTAGCCCTTTACTTGTTTTTTTTGTTGCCTACCTATGTTTTCTTCTAACTCTAATAGAGGCTCTTCCATAATGTATGATGCTGATTCTATTCATACAAATGGTCAGCTTCAAAATCATAATAGGACTGGTTCTTTTTCTTCTCTTTCAACTACTGCAAGTTCTTCTTCTTTAGGTACTGGTCTTCTGCCACCTATCTCTTCTGCAATGTTGAGTTCTCGTCTTCCTCAAGATAATAGAAGAGTTCATAAGACATCTAATGATTCTATTGACTCTTCTAATGATTATCGTCGTTATGATCGTCCTCCTTCTCGTTTTGATCATGAAAATATTGATTCTCGTCCTCGTAGAGATGAAAGTTCTTTCTATAATCAATTTGTTTCTTCTCATAGTCCTCTTAATGGTGCTACTCCTTATGCTACTTCTTCAGAACCAAATACACCTCCTGAATTGCTTAACTCTGCTGCAAATTATTCTAATAATTTACCTCCTGGAAGTGTTCCTCTTTCTGGTTATACTACTTCCAACAGCATGAGCAACAACAATAACACCGCCAGCAACTACGGTAATAATGTTAATCGTTCTCAATTTGGGCATAAAGGATCTTCAAGCTTTTCAGGTTCTTTCAACGAAAGTTCTGTAAATATAACACCTGGTTCTAATTCTCTTAGACATTCTGGTTCTAGTCAAACTATCACACCATTGTCTGAAGATTATTATTACCGTAATCGTCCTGCTAATAGATCATTATCTGGATCTCATCCTTTAATTTCTGATGATGCATATCTTGCATATCCTAACTACAAGAAATCTCTTGTAAGTCAAATTGAGAACCTTTCAATTGATCGAGCTGATGATAAAGCCTATGGAAGACATTTTTATTCTGATCCTGTGGATATCTATTCACCTGCAGATTCAAAACTTCAAAAAGTTCTTTTTAATGATCGTTCTGAGGAAGATATTCCGGCATATATTTCTCGTAATCATGATCAACATTTACATATGGAATCAATTGATTCAAACCAATGGAAAGAACCTGGTTATGAGCAGTCCTTTAACAATACTTCAAATTACAATAACTCATTTAATTCTGCTCATATATCATCATCTGGAAATCAGGCACGTCATATGTTAAATAAGAACTCTATGAATTATCATGGTCGGAAATCTAACCAAAAGTTTAATCAACTTCTTCCTTCTCATGATAGATCAATGTCTTATAATAGTAATAATGTTACACCTATTGAGACATCTAGATCTATATCACCTATTCCAGCACCACCTGTTGTGAATTCATCTAATCGATATCCTGCTTCTCATTTTCATGGATCTAATGGATTATCGGCCTCGGCAGTTGCAGCAGCAACATCATCTGGAAATACTAATTTTGGTTCACCTATGTTTATTGCATCTGATCATCCAAATGTTCACCATTCAGTTGGTAGATCTATGGGAGATATTTGTACTAATTTTCCTAATACATATAACCAGGTTCCTAACAGAGGAAGAAATCAGAACTATTATTATAATGGTAGAGCATCTGGTGGATCTGGATCCAATCAGCATGGACAAGGAAGAAATAATAGTGATAATGGTAGATTTGCTAATGCTGAATTGGATAGTTTTAAGAATGAGATATTTTCTCTTTGTAAGGATCAACATGGGTGTAGATTTTTACAAAGAAAAATTGAAGAATCAACAGAAGCATCAATAGCATTAATTTTTGGTGAAGTTCAAGACAGAATTGTTGAATTGATGACAGATCCATTTGGTAATTATCTTTGTCAGAAGCTTTTACAATATGCTAATGATGAGCAACGTACAGTTTTAGTTAAGAATTGTGTACCATATCTTGTTTCTATTGCACTTAATCAGTATGGTACTAGAGCACTTCAAAAGATGATTGAAGCATTGAATTCACCAGTTCAAGTTAGTCTTGTTGTTGAAGCACTTCAAAAGAATGTTGTTGAACTTATACGTGATTTGAATGGTAATCATGTGATTCAAAAATGTTTAAATAAATTAAGACATGAAGATGCACAATTTATTTATGATGCAGTTTGTGAAAATTGTGTTACTGTTGGTACACATAGACATGGATGTTGTGTACTTCAACGTTGTATTGATCATGCATCAGATTCTCAAAGAGATCAATTAGTTGCAAATATTACAAATAATGCAATTAGTTTAGTTCAAGATCAATTTGGAAATTATGTTACACAATATGTTCTTGATTTAGGACGTGCAGAATATTCAAGACTTTTGATTACGAAATTCTTAGGTAATGTTGGTAATCTTTCAATGCAGAAGTTTAGTTCTAATGTTATGGAGAAATGTATTAAGATTAGTGATCCTACATTGAGACCTAAATTTATACATGAAATACTTGTATGTGGACGTTTAGATGAATTACTTCGTGATTCATATGCTAATTATGTTATTCAGACAGCTATTGATTATGCGGATACTGATATGAAACGTGAATTAATTGATGCTGTACGTCCTTTATTACCTGCTATTAGGAACACACCATATGGTAGAAGGATTTATTCTAAAATTGGTAGTTCTATGAATGGTAATAGTGAATGGTCTGACGATATGATTAGTGAATCTGTTAACTGTTAATTGTTATGACTGTGTTAACATACATAGTATACATAAAAGAGTGTTCATTATATGAAACAATAGACTGCCGGACTATTATTTCTTTTATTGTATAATACTTGCTGAGATTAAACCCTCAAGCTACAATTTGTCGTTTTCTTCTTCTTTCGCAGACCATAAAGTAAAGGTCGCTTGTTTTTTTTTGACCTCCTATTGTTTTTTGGATAAATATGGAATTGCAGTATATTGCATATAAAGAAAAAGAATCAAAAAAAACCTTTTATATATATATATAACAAATACATATGATACTTAAACATTCAAATTCCATTTATGCTGTATTCCATTCTGTTTTGACCATTCATCTAATGCATTATAAGCAAATGCTGCTGTTTCTTGTATAACAGATACTGAAGATAAAGGAAGAAAGTATTTATCACGTTGAGGTCTTAATGATGGAAGATCAACCATTTGTCTGCATAAAGATCTAGGTGATATATCTGATGAAAAAGGAGATCCTAAGCATTCATTAGATTTTGATGCCCAAGTATTTGGAAACCTTGTTATTAGATTATCCAAAGGTAATAACTTATAAGCTGATCTAAAGTCTTTGTCAGCATGAGAGTACCATTTCAAAGCTGATTGATTATTACTTGATATTGATTGTGAAGATTTAGTTTGTATTGATTCAAGTAGAGTTGCTTGAGCAAATATGAAACATCTTTGTGCAATACAAGCTCTAAATAGTAAACAAAGTGAAGATATTTCAGTAAATCCACTTTTATCAGACATAGTAATTAAGAATTTTATAAATGGCATAAGAGTTTCCCAAGGAGAAGTCGAAGGGATCTTATGAGCAATTATATTATTCTTATCTTCATAATCGAAAGCAATCATATAACAAATGAGAGATTCTATACCGGATAGAACAGCATTCATAGCTCTACTTTCAGACCAACATTTATCAGCAGTATGTTTTAATTTTCTACCTCTATCAGTCCATAATTTTGTTTTTTGACGTAAGATTTTTTGATCTCTAGCAATTTTAGGATCAATAGATGTTTCATTTAAAATAGAAGACGGAGGGCTAATGTTAGAGGGTGGACTTATGTTAGAAGTTGCACCTATAATTGAAGAATTAGGTGCACTTAAAGCTGGTGCACTTGAAGATGGTGCACTTAAAGCCTGAGCACTTGAAGGTGGTTCACTTAAATTAAGTTCACTTGAATTAGGTCCATTAGATGATGTTCCATTAAATGAAGTTGGTGGACGCCTCTTAGAGGTTTGATCTGTAACACTCTCTTCAGAACTCGTACTATAAGATCTAGTTCTTGAATAATTTTTATCCTTCTTTTGACGCTTTTTAGGTTGTGAATCAATAGATAATGATGAAGTAGTAGATGAAGAAGATTTAAGACTTCTATTATTATGATTTTCAGTTAAATCAGTCTCAATATTGTCATTAAAGATATCAGGTAAACTTGGACTTAAAAGTCTTGGTAAATTTGAATCTGATTCTGTCCATGGAGGTAAAGTTGGACTTAATAAAGGAGGTAAATCTATATTATCATGAGATTTATTTGAACCGACTGAATTTGGAGATGATGCTTTTGTTTTACTCATTATGGATATATAACTTTTTCGCTATATCCTTTGAATCCAATTATCCTTTAAGTTTTCAATTTCTTTTTTTTTAATAATAACAGCCTTATAATTTTAAATTTCACTTATTCCTTTGTATGTTAAATAATCAATTATTTATAAAGAAATGTGGTTGTTTTCTATAACCGTTATGTTCTATCTCGATGTTTGTGAAAGTAGTATTAACTGTGTTGTTAAGTAATAAAAAAATAAGGTTTTAATAAAACGAAATTAAGGTTTTCATGCATCGATGTCGAAAATACAAATAACCGTTAAAAAACTAATAGAAGGGTATTGCTAGAATATGTTAAGAGGGATGCATAGTATATATAACGTATTGTATATTATAAGCTTGTAAAGATCACACGAGGGTACAAATAAGGGTGTATAAAGTAAACTCTGTACATCTACTGTTTTAGTCTTCTTCTTCTAATCCTTCCATTTCTGAATCATCATCTTCTTCTTCTTCTTCTTCCATTTCTGAACCATCTTTTTCTTCTTCCATTTCTAATCCATCTTCCTCTTCTCTATCATAATCTTCTTCTTCTTCTTCTTTCACTTCTACTTCTTCTTCCTCTTCTTTCACTTCTACCTCTTCTAAATCGTTGTCTCTCTCTTCATTCTTCACCTCTTGCTCCCATTCTATTCCATGTTCCTTTAATATCCTTTCTAATTCTACAATTCTAGCCTTTTTAGAATTCAATAATAAAACAAATCTACCTAATAATTCCTCTTCTGCCTTCTTTTTTAATTCTATAAATTCTCTATTCTGTTTCTTATACATTTCAACCTCTTCTATTAATAAGAAATTATCAGTTTTCTCTTTACTAACAACATTTCTTAAATCCTTTAACCTTTCAGCTATTCTTTCTAACCAATTTATTAATTCAATTGTTTCTTGTTTAACAATAAATGACCCTAATTGTATAAGAATATCACCATTTTTTTCAACAATATCTACTATCAAATCTGAGTCATTTTCACTAATATTTATATCAAATTCATCCTCATTATTAACTTTTTCATCTATTTTAAATGCTGATTTAACATTCGATATCCAAATAGTATTAATACTATCATTATTATTACTTTTACAGTCAATTATATCATCATAAGAGAATTTACTTTCATATCCACATGATTCGTCATCAGTATGATCATTCACTAAAGCAGAAATAAATAATGACTCATTTTCAATATATTCAATAAACAAAAGTACCGTTTTTGTAGGTAATGATATACTCAATAGATTATTTATTGTCATTATATATCATCTACTAATAACCGGTTATGTGATCAAGGTGATCTTGGTTTAGGTGAATGTATTTTCCAATTTTTTTACCCGGAAACTTTACACCTATCATCGACATCAACAATTGCACCAACCATTCATCAACAAAACCCATATATAAACAAATCAATAAGATATCGCAAAATATTGACAATAAGATGTCACAAAATATTGACAATAAGTTAAAAGGATTAGCTATAAATATGAGAGATCGATTAGACAAACAAAATGTGACTAATTTAACCAACAAACAAAACAACAGACAAATCAATAAACAACCAATTCCTCAGTCAAGTACACAAACCAATATCAACAAATACACAGAAACAGATGAAGATACTGATTTTTTTGACTTTGATACACAAAAATCAAATACTTATTTAAATAATTTATCATTAGATTCTCCTTCAACTTCAAGATTATCAATAATATCAAGTATATCTGAATCAAGCTCTACTACTATAGAATCTGATGATGATGATGGTTTAGATATACCAACGAATATTAACTTTAAATCATACTTTTTAAAAAAGAAACAAAATACTTTAAATAATGACACAAAAAGGTATAAATCTAATATGAAATCAATATATCAAGAAATGAATACTCCAGATGATGATTTTTACTCTGATTTAGTACTTCCTGATTCAAATTCAACTTTATATTCAAAAGTACGTTCTTCAAATAATAATACATTAAGATTGGATGATACTGATTGGTTTAATTCTTTACGTGATTCTTCAAAGGGTACAATAATCGCTTCAAATTCTCCAAATTCTCCTTCAAGGACATTAAGAAATGCTGGATCTGCTCTTACTTTAGGTCCTTCTTATGATAAACAATATAAAATACGTCAACATATGTCTATTGCTGATTTTAATTCTATACCTAATAATGATTTACAGGATGTTGAAAAGATAAGGAGTTTAAGGGGTAAAGCAATGCTTCAACAATTTGTTGAATCTAAATCACCTTCAAAGACTAATTCATATACTTTGAAATCTAAGCCTTCAAAGTCAACTCATATACATACTACAAGATCACCTACTTCGAAATCAAAATCTTCAAAGTCTTCACCATCGAAATCTAAGACTTCAAAGGTTCAACCTCATGGCCCATCTCTTATACCTCCAACACAACTAGAAGAAGCTTGTCAGAAATATAACGTACATTGGGATAACAATTCAATAAAATTTGACCCTAAAACTGTACGATGGCTTAATAAAAACCTTGAAGATGATCCCTTTCAAGATATCGATGACTTAAATCAACGTACTTTACGTGCACTACAAAAGCCAGCTCTTATTTCAGGTTTAAATACTTCTCATACAATGCAGTATAATAATGGTATGGTATTTGATCCTGTACAAATGAAATGGTATAAAAAGCCATTAGATGATACTGTGGAAGATGAACATAAAGAAGAAGATCCTTTTGATGGTATTGATGATCTAGAAGATGATGATGTTGATATAGGTACACCTATACTTCCTAATAGTGATTATGAAGAGATGGCACGTAAAAGACTTGTATCATTTGCGACGAGTACGGCTAGTGAACGTGAAACGAAGAATTCTAGAGGTAATTCTAATTTAGCTAAAGAGTATTTTGAACTTAGTGATGAACAATTAGATACGATATTTACACAAGATCATATATGGCAAAGGAAGGTTTCTAAGTGGGTTAGTGAACCGAGTGAAATTAGTGATGAATTGAAGGAGTTTTATAATTTGAGGCGTTTACTTCGTGGATAACACTTGTACTACAATGTATGTATCCACAGTGAATGTAATGCATTATGGTGTGCACTGCATTAGATGCCTCGCGTTTATACAGGCAACTCAAACTTCTTTCCTTTCATAACCTTGGTATAATATATGTAAAAGAAATCGGAATAAAGAGCAGTCTGTACAAGCGATGCAACAAACGCAATTGGTTCAACTCTTCCTTCTGTAACATATCGATAAATCCAATTAGGAATATACAAAAACCTATAGATTCCTAATGCAAAAATATAATGTGTAGTAATAGTTTCAGCTTCACCAGTCCTTTGTAACATAAACAATTGAGGAAGAATTGCACCACTTTCAAGCCATACTGAAAATGCCCATAATATTTCATAAGGTGAATATCCATGATTCAATATTAATGAAAGTATAGCTGCTGGTCCAATTATGTATTCAATACGGAATGTATCAATATTTGTATCATGACTTGATTTAAACTCAATCTTCATTAAGTAAAGAATGTATAATGTAGAGACAATGAAGAATATCTTCATGAATGTATTATAAATTGAGATAAAATGAAAGAAAAGGTCAACGTATCTTGTTAGAAATACCAATGCATATAGCAATTGAGTTTTGAAGGAGACACCTGATGCAGATTTTGTCTTCCTAATTTGTAGAATCAGGATGACTATACTTGCCATATGAGACAAATCAGCTATAAGAGTTAGCGATGAACAATATATATGTGGACGTATGTATTTATACGCGCGTATAAACGCGCGTATACATGTAAACACTCTTTACTTACCTAATAAACGAAAAATATTCATCTTATCTTCCTTCTTAAATATCAATAAATTGAACAATGGTAAAAAGAAAAACGGAAGTGTTGGCTTGTTCAAATACCCTTAAATCCGGGTAAAATTGTAAATTTTAAAAATCTCAATCATAACGTCTTCTTGAATACAACTGCATGATACAATTTACATGCTTCATAAAGGCTATCAGGAACCTTAGGTCTTTCGTATTCATCAACAACTTGCATTCTATTTGCTAATGTCTTATAATTAGCATATTCTTCTGTAAACATCTCATCAAAATGTGACCTATAAACTAACTCTAAATTGTAATCCATAGCTAATCCTCTTAATGCTTCAAATGGTACAACAAATTCAGGTACATTTTCAACTGCATCTTGTAAAAAGAATGTATATTTATGACCATAAGGTGGTCTAAAAATACCATCTTCTGGTACTTTTTCTTCAAAGGATAAGTGGTAGTAGCTATTCCCAAATATTTCATTAGTTTCTTGTGTCTCTTCTTTAGTCTCTTCTTTAGTGTTTTCTTTAGTGTTTTCTTCCCATGGAGCAACTTCTTTTTTGCTTTCTTCCCACGGTGCTACTTCTCTTTTGCTCTCTTCCCATGGAGCAACTTCTTTCTTGCTTTCTTCCCGTGGAGCAACTTCCTTTTTACTCTCTTCCCATGGAGCAACTTCTTTCTTGCTTTCTTCCCGTGGAGCAACTTCCTTCTTGCTCTCCTTACTCTCTTCCCATGGTGCTACCTCTTTAGTCTCTATTGTGGACTCCTTCGTTGCCTCTTTTGTAGACTCCTTCGGAATCTTCGGAGTCTTCGAAGTGTTCTTCCTTCTCTCTGACTTAACTAACCTTACAATTGCATCACTACTAGGTGTAGTCAATACCCAATGACCTCCAACTTTTAAACTCTTACTAACATTCTCTAATAATTGACGTGCCATCTCCTCATTTTCATATGCATAATGCATACAAAATTGAGTAGATACTATATCTGCTTCAATCATATCTTCCTCTCTTACTAAATCTCTTAATGGTTTACCAAAACAATCTCCAGCTAAGAAAAGTGCATCAAATTTTGGTTTTCTCATAGATTCATACCTTTCCCTTGCTTGCCTTATACTAACATCAGCAATATCAATACCTAAATATAATGATATACGTGCTTCTCTCCATTTTAATAGATCACCTCCTTTACCACATCCTAAATCCATAACTGCATCACCTTGATTAGCAAATTTATTAATAAGAATCGATTTAATATAATTATTAAACCTACGTAATCCAATAATAGAACTCTCTTTTCTCTTCTTTGTACCTATCTCTTCTCTTGCATTATAATGACCTTTAACAATATGTCTATTCTCATCAATTGAATGATCTGTTGAATAATTACTTGCATATTCGTTACTACGTGCATTTCTTTCTTGTTTCATATCATATTCTCTTATCATACGTCTTCTTGTTTCATCATCATACCTTCTTTTAGGTAATTTACGTTTACGTTCATTTTCTACCATATCGTATGTGTAATGAAAGTGTTGCAAATATTCGATATTTATAGATTCAGGGTAAGTAACCGTTACATAAATCTGGGGTAATTACATGATTATGGGGTAATTACATTATTGGCAATTACTTCAAAAAGTAAATATACATATAATAAATGTCAAATAACAACACTCTATAATTGTCACTTATACTTTGACATAAACTCCTTATGAAACTTTGCAATAGATGCAGCATATTCAACTCCTGGTGCAAGGAATGTTGTTCTAAAATGAAGTGTACCTTCCTTTTGTCCAAATCCAGACCCAGGAATGACACAAATACCTGTTTGTTCAAGTAATTCCATACAATAAAACGCATCAGCTGGCATACCTTTCTTCTCAGCTTCTTCTTTTGCCTTTAAAGGAATAGTAATTGTAGGGAACAAATACATAGCACCTTGAGGTGCATCACAAGTAACTCCTTCCATCTTTACAAATGCATCATGTAATGCAACTGCTCTTCTTCTTAATTCAGATTTAACTCCTTCATATTCTTCAATATACAATTCATATGCATCATCTCCACGTTTAGGTGGATTAACCATACATCCAACAACAACTTGTCCAGTAACAACTGGACATAAACGAATAGATACAAGTTTATAGATTTGATCCTTAACTGGTTTATCAATTCCAATAACTTCCATATATCCACCACGTTGTCCACATTCTCCAATCATACCTTTAGATACTGAATGAAATGATACTAATTGAACTTTTTCTAATAATTCAAGATCTGTTCCTTTAGCAGTACTTTGTAATGATCTAAGAACTTTCTTAAATGAATGAAACTCATAATTATCTTCATATATATTAGATTGATAGACTTCATCAGCTAAAAGTACAAGATCATTCTTTGCAGCGAACATAATAATATTCTTTATATCATCAAGTGAAAGAACACTTCCAGTTGGATTACCTGGATTAATAACAACAAGTGCACGTGGAACTACACCCATTTCTTTAGAAATCTTGAATCTATTAATAATTTCTTCAGAATCAGTAGACCATGACTTTTCTTCATTCAAATAATAAGGAACTGGCGATGCATCAAATAATGCAAGTGTAGCAGAGTATAATGGATATTGAGGTACAGGTATCATTATACCAGTCTTTGGATGAGCACATATAACATTCAAAATATCAGTTACACCAGTTGAGGCACCAGTTGTAAGAAAAATATCATTTGGATCACTTGGAAATCCATCTCTTTCTTCGATAAAATTAGCAACATCTTTACGAACAGAATTAATACCTTGAGAAGCAGAATAAGCACCAACAGATCTTACTTCATTAAGTAAATTAGTCGCACGATCGATAGCAGTTTTCGAAAATGATTTAATAGCATTTGAATCTTCTAATAAAGGAGGATATTGCATAAGAGCAAGAACTTGTCGAACAAAAGTTAAAGGTTTTTGATCTAATTGTTGAGGATTTCCAATATTACAATTGATTACTTTATCGAAAGGAAGAGAACCAGGTTTTTGTTTAAGTTGTTCTCTAAGTTCTTCTGCACGTATAGCAAGAGCACCTCGAACAGCATATTGAGCATTTGCTACACCTTGATTAATATTGTGTAAGTTTAATCTTCCTGAATCTAAAGGAAGAGGCAAACTTGATGACATTGTTGATAAATGTTTAAATTTTGATGATCGAAGTAAATATTTAAATGTCGAAGATTGAGATAAAGATTTATATAAAAAAGAGTCACACGAAGGAAAATGATAAGAGGTAAGGGGAAATATGCTTTTAGGAAAAAAGTGTCGAATCAGCATTTAAGTAGGTAGTAATTAAAGAAAAGGTGGAAGAGGGGGGGAGTGAATAATAGAAAAAATCGAACGACACAGTTAAAAAATTTGGCCTATAGAAGAGAAATTTGAAGATCGGGTTTGAGTTAATAAAATGTTAGAAATTATGACCCTTAAAAGCGATTAAGTAAAATGCTTCAATTAATCGCTAATCTCGGACCCTTGTAGTATAATTTCAAGTACTTGATTGAGTTTCAATAGAACCGATTGATGAATAAAGATGAATGTATAAGGAAATACTGCTTATTTATAGTAAATATCGGTTGAGTATATGCATGTCAGTGGAGGTAAGAATACTACATCATCGAGTATATCATAGAGTATATCATTATTGGGGTAAGTTCTATGTACGTTCTAGGGATTGAATACTACCTTGTAATTGAAGTGTATGATCAAATCATACACTGTTGATGTAAGAAATAAGTAAGAGGATATATGTGGACTATTTATACTATTTATGAATGCTTATTCTTTTGAAAATGACTTGATTAATTTACGAAATAGGAAAAAATTACGATTTTGACTAGTTCACGTGCAACATTTTTAGTGTTTTCCTAATGTACATAGATCTAGTCATTTTTGTTCCCATTTCTAGTCATTTCTTATAATATTTTGTTACATAACTTTTAATTTAGTCATTATTGTTGCAAAATTTAATAATTATCTAGTCAATCTTAAAACTCTTATTCAATTACATATCCATTCCCTTTTTTGTATCTAATGACCGTCATAGAAATTGTAACAGGTGTTATCTGTACAATCGGTGCTGGTGCAATAACCCTTTCATGGCTTTGCAAATATATTGCAAAAGCAAACTTCGCCAAAGTTAAAAAAGGTACTGCTAAAACTGATGATTTTTCACTTATAAGACAATTCAGTTCATATTCACCTGATCCCTTAAGTGAAGATATTGAGATCCAATCATTATTACCTCTATGGAATGTACCAAATTATGGCATTGAATCAGTAGATACTGCATCATCTATTAATACGCTTGAAAATACCAATACCGATAACATAAGTAAAAGAAAGTCTATTTCAATTGCTATTAAAAAACAATATCGTGCAAGTAAGATTGCTTTATTTCCAAATACTAATACTACATTTGAAAATACCAATACACTTACTATACAAGAAAATACTACACTTGCAAAAGAAGCTGATCGTATAAGGCGTATGCATTCAACAGAGACATTTTATGCAGTACCACAAGAGACTAAGGCATTATATGAAGAGTTTATGAAAGTGAATGCATCAAAGAATCCACTTTTTATTAAGTTGTCTAAGGGGTTAAAGCATTTAAAGAAGAAACAATCTGCAACTAAGCTTGATTGTTGTTAGAAAGTACGTAAACATAGGTAATCATTTACAGGTTGTATAAGAGTAATACGAGTACTGTACGTAAACATAGATAATTATTTAAAGACACAATACATGAGTACAAATACTCACGTATTTATGTACACGCATCTACATGTTCATGCTGTACACTCAAGCTATCATTAAATATCTCAGGAAGATTATCATGATTCTTCCATCCTTGTCCTGGTATATAAACCCTTCTTCTATTTCTCCTCTTTCTACTCTTTAACTTCTCAATAAGTACACTCTCAGTCAGTGATGTCGTCTGACTTCCATAAGATGTAACACTTGATATTTCATGAGAAACAGATGGATTAGATGCTGAAACACCACGTGAAAATGGTAATTCATTCATATCATTATTTTCATCTGTAAATTCTTGTTCCTTATCAACAGGTTCAATTCTATTATTCTCATTTGTAAATTCTTGTTCCTTATCAACAGGTTCAATTCTATTATTCTCATTTGTAAAAACATCCTTCTTCTTTGCAAGATATTCTGCCCAGTCAGTACGTCCATTTGGTGTACCTAAATCAAATGATTGACTACCAACTCTTAAAATACATTTTGGTCTTCCTCTATTTGATCTAGTAGTACTTGCAACCTTTGATTGAACTTTTGATTCAGTTGGTGTAGAAATACCAGTATTAATAACAATTTCACTATGTGAAGAAGAAGTAGTAGATTTTCCTGCAGTAGTAGTTAATTGTATTAATGATTTATCATCTTTCTGCACAGTACATTCACTATCTTCCACGTAATTGTAGTTGCAGTAATCAGAATCTGTTTTCAATACAGTATTATCATAATTAGCTTTCAAAGAGACAATCTTTGCACGCATATTTTCAATTGAATGAAATACAGAATTCTCATTATTTTCACTGTAACTTTCTGGTAGATAAATACTATCTAAGAAGTTAATTAGGTTAGATTTCATAATATCAATTTCATCATGATTAAGAACATAACCACTTGGTAATGTCATTGGATTAGTTTTATTAATCAATTGATTAATAAATGATGAATAAGCAGCAACCCAATGTCCTGTAAAGTCAAGTCCTGAATTAGCTTTAGTTGTACAAATGATATCTGTACTTTTAGATAAAACTGGTGCAATAGGTGGGTTATACGTTTCACTTAGTGGGTTATAAGTTTCACTGAGTGAGTTGTAAGTTTCAACAAGTGATGTGTTAATTTCACCAAGTGAGTTGTTACCTTCACCAAGTGAGTTGTTGCCTTCACCAAGTGAGTTGTTGCCTTCACCAAGTGAGTTGTTGCCTTCATCAAGTGAGTTGTTCATGTCACTAACTTTACTGTTAATTGCATTGGTATCAATACAATTTGTAGTGATATCATCTATAGACGTATCAGTATCATAAATATCACAATCAGCAAATCCAGCAGGTGTTTTAGCATCACAAATCATATCAACTGGTGAACATAAATAAACAATACTTGCAAATATTGCTGTACCAGTAACACATAAAATTATACAAAAGATTAATGCTAACATAGATGGTGAATCAGATGTAACACCTGTAAAACATTGAGATACTTGATCTTTTGTAATTGATTCAGATATACATTGAATATTCTCCGTAGATAGAATATTCATTGGAATTATAAGTTTAGGTATATCATTATTCAAGTCTGGTTGTACAGAACCATTAGTTGAACCAGATTCAATAGTTACAGTTTGAATAATCTTTGTAAGAAGGGGTTTTGTGATATTTGTACGTAAGTCATTATGATAAAGGAAACCAAGAAATAATAAGAGTAGAGGTTTGGTTTCTACTATATTGATAAAGTAGCTAAATGAAGACCAAGTAAGGCGTAAGTAAATCCAATAGAGTCCAAGTATTGGATCATACCAAGTAGCAGCAAGGAGTAAAAGTTCAAATATTGGCATTGTTTTAAGTGTGTATATTGTAGGAATGAATCAATTTATATGTGATTCAGTTGTCTTACAAGGTATAGGTATAGGTATGTGATCAGTGTGATCAGTGTGATAAGTGAGATGTATATGTATACATATAATATGTTATATATAGGTATATGTCAAGTATCAAGTAAGTTATATCAAGTATAAAGCATATGCATGTAAGTTATATATCAAGTATATGCATATAAGGTAGCATGTCAGCTTTTAAAAGCTGCAGGGATGGGGCGGTCAGCCATTTGGTCGCCGCCACCGCCAGACCGCCATAGCGTGTATGGCAAATGCGTGTATAAAGTATACGGCTCATAAGCGTTATGGAATTCAATATTATAAGCCAAAATACACTTACCCGGTATAGTTGAAATATTTCATGGGGCGGTCAGCCATTAGGTCGCCGCCACTGCCAGACCGCCAGCAAAAATTGGCCTTACCGCCCCATCCCTGAAAAGCTGACATGTGCGCGTATACACCCTAATACATCATATATACACTTAATTCACATTGAACATCTCGCTGTTCTCTTTCTTCGATGATTACTTGTAACATTTCAACACAATAACAAAATGATATCTGAATTTATTAATACTCAAAGACAAAATATTAAACAAATAGAAACTGTGCTTTTAGCAATTGCCTCGGCATATATGTTCTGGAAAGGATTATCAGTATTAACTAACTCATCATCACCATTAGTAGTTGTACTATCAGGATCAATGGAACCAGCAATGTATAGAGGTGATGTACTTGTATTATGGAATAGATCACCATTAAAGATTGGTGATATAGTAGTATATCAGATTAAAGAAAAGGCTATACCTATTGTTCATAGAGTATTGAACTTACATAAATCTATGAATAAAGAACTTGTTCTTACAAAAGGTGATAATAATCCAGTTAATGATCTTGGATTATATGCAAGAGGTCAAAGGTATGTTGATAGAGCAGATATAGATGGTGTAGTTATTGGTATACTTCCATATGTTGGATATATTACAATACTTGTTGCAGATTATCCATGGATGAGGACGGTATTGTTGGTTTTGTTAGCGCTTCTTTCTTTAGTTAATGAGTAAATTTACAAATGTAGTATACGTCAAGTTTATGTATGTCAAACTATTATGTACATCTGCGCATAGCGCAAATGTAGGCTGTTAAAGTAATCTCTACGTAGATTTAATCTATTGCACATCTGCGTTGTGGCGCAGATGTAGCTTGTTTAAGTAATCTCTACATATATGTAATCTATTGTAAATCTGCGCTATCGCACAGATGTAGGCACGTAATATATGTAATATATGTAATATATGTAATATATGTAATATCATTAATTGTCATTATTCCTATTCTTCCACCAATTCTTCTTCTCCTTAGCTAACATATCACTCAATGAATGCCTCTTTTGAGATCCAAAATCAATTGGTACATTCATAGAATCCAAATAGTTATTTAATTCTCCTATACAATCTGTCTTATTCATACCAAGAATCTCAAGCTCAGAAAATACCTTTGTAACAACACCAATATCTGATTCATCAATAGCTGAATCAGCAATCGTATAATATGCAATCATAAGGTACTTAGACGTCAAAAATTTCATCTCTTTCTTTTGTAGATCATTTTGAAGTACTTGTAATGCTGTTGCACTACCTTGATTATTAGCTGTATCAACCAATAATGTCAAATAAACATTTGCATTAAAATTATACCTCATTTGTCTTGTTTGACTCTTAGAACTTGAATTAACATTCTTCCAAGCAATTTCACTTAAATCATTTTGTCCTGTCTTTAAACATCTTCCAAATACTTGAACCCATGCTGATCCTGATATTTCAGGTGATATATCATTTAATATATCAATTGCTGCTTTTAATCTAATACGTATTTCATCAGATTTAGCATTCTTTGAAAGAACAGGTAATGTTAATCCATGAATAATCGTATTGATTTCTGATGATGTAGGTAAAACTAATCTATTCCTTAATTCTTCAAGAATCTTTTGTGAACTCTCTTGATCTCCAAGCATAATATGTGCATATAAAAGTCCATTAAGTACTTCATTTGTTAATGGTGGTACAAGATTCTGTACAATATCATCAACCAATTTAGAATCCTTTGATCTACCTGCAAATGTTAAACATGCACTTGCAATCCTCGAATCTGACTTTTGTAGAAAATCTAATGATTTAATTATAATCTTCGCTTCATCATGATACCTTCTTCTACGTCCAAATGCATATATTAAATCACCAATATAATTTGAAGGTATTTGTCTTATTTTTTCTGATATTTCACTTAATAATAAAGGATCATTAAGTATACTATAAGCACTTCTTCTAACTCCTAATTGATTCCTCCAAAACCTTACTGCTGTAACCATATTATTCAATACAACTTGTCTCTTAAGAACAGACAAAAAATTGTTCGATTTCTTATCAGAAAACTCTTGTAATATCATCGATACTAAAGCTGACTTTCCTTCAAATTGTGAAAAATCACGACTCTGTACAATCTCTAAAATCCTTTCACATTGTACTGTACTTAACCTTCTTGAAAATGAATTAAACATTATAGATCCAATTTTTTTAATTCTATAGATATAATTTTCAGGATCTCTGTCTTTATAATTCTCAATTGATGACCATACAATAGGTTGTAATAAGTTATCTAAATCTGATGATCTTATTGAACCAAATTCATTCTTTAATCTATTAACAAGACCAAGACATTCATAACCAAGTCTGAAATCAGATAATATTATAGTTAAGAGTTGAACCATTTCATAGATAAATGTACCTTTTGAGTATGTTTTATTGAATAGAGGTGTTGTAGTATCAAGTGAATCATTATTAACAAGTTGTCTTATCCACCAATATATTAAAGATCTTGGGTTCACAGAGTTAGATGTAACTTGATTAGAGTTAGATGTAACTTGGTTAGAGTTAGATGTAACTTGATTAGAGTTAGATATAACTTGATTACCATCAATACAATCATTGATACGATTGTGTAGATTAGTCACTTGGTCAGCTCCAACACTGTCACGATCGTAATATTCACTCCTATTAAACTCATCCAATGCTCTTCTATACACTCTCGAACCAATCAATCTTGAATCAAATGACCTTTGATCTAAATATATTAACTTTGAAAGATATAATTGAATCAAAACTAATGCCTTATTAAATGAATATCTAGACAAAAATATCTCAATTGCATACATATAATGTCTTCGAAGATGAGCTGATCTATCAATATTATTACTGAAATTATTAAGTATTCCTAATGCAGCATTTGAAAAACTTAAATTATCAACTGAATTTGAAAGATTTGTAAGAAAATTTAATGGTTGTTGATTCTTATTTAAAGGTCCATATTTCTCTTCTAAATGTGATATTATTTCATTCAATTTTGTCTTCTTAAAAAGTGATATTTGTTGATGTTTTAATATAATCAAATCCTTTGAATAAATCGTACCACAATATTTCTCTTCTGCATACAAAAACTTGTTATCCCAATAATCTTTATTAAGTAAACTTTTCGATCTCGATCCTTTTGAATATGAACGTATACTCAATTTTGATAAATGGTTCAACCCTTTATCAAATCTTATTATCGATAAAGGGTTGAACCTTATTGAAATCAAACAAATTCCTTTAAGCAGTTTGAATCAATAGATTTCAATTGAAAAAAAAAACCTTCAATTTTCACTGTTTTTCTGTTTTTTTTTATTGGTATATTATACTACAGCCAATCATAAAATGCAAAATATAAGCATTATAAGCATTCAATAAAGATTTAAAACTTTATTCCGAAAAGAGTAAAATAATGCAAAAATGAATGTATTTATCCTTTCTTTGAATATTTCTAAATTCCTGTTTTCGTTATATGTGAAGTTAAGTGTATGGTGAGTTAATCTGCACCACTAACACCCACGACACTGCGCATGTCAGACTACGTCAACACTGTTCATGTTAGACACTAACTATAGACTACGCCAACACAGTCCACGTTATACTAAGTTAACAAAGTACATATTTTAGATACTCTAAAAATATGTAAACATTATTCCATCCATGGTGATGAACTATCAGGTTTAGGCATATGTCCAAGAAATGCATCACAATTAGAAATTGGCTCTCGTAGACTCGATCTACTTGAAGGTAATCGAAATTTACTATAACTTGCACGTAATTCTTCTCCCATAGATATATCCGATTCATAATCTAAATCGCTACATATAGCTGATTTATATAAACTCTCTAAATGTGAACTTGAAGGTGATACATCCTTTGTAATGGAACACATCTTCTTTCTATTTGAACTGCTAGGTGGTGTTCCATATCTATCACATATTTGTCTTTTTGATCCTCCATTATTGAAATATGCATTCAATAACATACTAGGTGTATTGAGTATAGGTCTTTCAAGATCACATGGTCTTTCAACATCACAAGGGTTCATGAGTGTGTCTAATTCATTCTGAGTTGGTTTAACAGTATCAGGATACTCAAAATTATCCACATTTTCAGTCGATTTTAGATTTTCTGGATACTCAAAATTATTCACATGTATAGGTTCTAAAGAATATCCACTCTCAAGATTATTATCTCCTATACACTTTTGAGGTACAGGTGAACCACTTTGAAAATACCTATTTGGTATTGAAGTCTCTAATTGATTAGAAACTGTATTAATCCAATCTGGTATTAATGAAGGTGAAGGTATAAGATACTCTTCATTATTCTCTTCATCTTTTTTAAGAATCTGATAAAGTTCATACAAATCAACATTTAATGGTATATCTAGAAAATCAAATCCAGGTATATCATCAGATGTAATACGTGCACTTGATGACGGTCTTGTTACCTTTAACTCATCACTTGTAAATGTGAATCTATTACACATCTTTTTATCTTCTTGATCAAATGCCTTGTTTGTGTCTAATGAATCTAATGGTTTTCTGCAAAGAACAAGCTTTCTAATATTCGCAGGTTGTGACACACTCAATTGCTTCTCTTGTTCAGCAGTAAGATGACTAACGAAATTAAATTTTGTTTCTTGCTTAGAAGGAGATACTCCAAAACTTGATGAATTATACTTGATTAATCCACCAAGTTCATTGTTTCTAAGACTCGTTAAAATAACCCTTTTTGAAATCGTTCTAGCAATAGGTATTGCTACCATTTTGGATTCACTATATACAATTGCTTCAAGTGTAATAAGAAAATAAAATGGTACATGTGTACGAGGTTTGCTAGGTAAATCACTACCATTTTCCTGTACAACCTTTGGTAACTTTTGTTTACTTCTTAAATGAATCCTAAACCGTCTGATTTCTAATACAGTAGGTATTTCATTATTAAGATCTGCATTAGATCTAAGTAATTGTGATAGATCACTACCTGACAATGCATCATCTTTTAATTTTGATACATGACTATGATCTGTAAGCAATTTTGCTGATTGCAATGGTCTTATTAGAATTTCTTCAGGAAGCCTTGATGGTCTTTGTCTTGGTTTTGATGAATGCAATAATGTTAATTGGTATTGAGATTCAGGCAATTCTGATGATATTGAAAGTGATACATTGAAGGCAACAACTGGTTTCTCTTCTTCTTCAAGGACAACCTTTATAGCATTGAAATCTGTTGCAACACTATTTGCAACACTAGTTGAATTCAATGTGAACCCCATTCTTACACTGAAAGTATTCAAAGCACTGAATGCCCATTCGTTATCATTTGTCTTTGCAATACCATAAGTGAATGCGGCATAGATCCTTGGTTCTACAAGTTCATTGTTTGAAAGTTTTAATTGATTGATTATAGTAGTTTTTGTGAAATGTGATTCGTAAGTAATTTTATTGTTTTCCATTGTTTTGTATTGGTAATTGGTATTGTGTATGTTTAAGAAGTAGAGATTAGTATATGAGAGTGTACGCGCTTTTGACCGTTTGTTTAATTACCTTCCGATTTAGGCAAGAAGGCGTGAACTTAAATTTATCTAGATTTTGATACGAAAATACTTGCATGATCTTACTGTGTGTAATTGTTTTAAGTTTAATAATGTTTATTTTATACAAATCCAATTGTAATGTGCCTAAGAGGTTTCGTTAATAGGGATATCGAGTATTTCGATAATGAGTTATTAAACCATGAATCATGACTTGCGATAGACTTCTCATTGTGTATGATAGTACATAGTGTTAGATGTATCATGCTATGCGTGTGTCCATGTACGACAGTGTACAAGTACCTATGTTGTATCGAGTTGTACTGTCGCATATATGTGCTGACGCACATATACTACGCGCTGGCGCACATAGTGTAACACAGTGCTTAATTCTTTCTTGAAAATTCAACATTAATAATAACATTGCGATAACCCTTACGATTCATACGTGCAACTGCCTTCTCAGCATCAGTCGCCCTGTGGAATGAAATGAAAGCAAATCCTCTAGATTCATTAGTCTCACGATCACGTACAACATGAACACGAGAAACTTCACCACAATGACTAAACATGTACCTAAGTTCATCTTCTTGTGCATTAGGTGGTAAATTCGTAACACGTAATGTAGAATCATCATCACGATCACGGAAACTTTGAGGTGATGGAATAGATGATGGATTTTCAGATCCACCAGATCCACGAAGATGTGGAGGTACAAATTTATTAGATGCAGGACCAGGTTCAGGTGCAGGTGACATACGTGATGTAGGTGATGCAGAATTCTCTTCTGCTTCAAGTTGTCCCTTATATGGACATTTATAAGTGAAATGAGCACCTTTACAAAGACGACATACAACTGATTGTTTAGCAGGTGCTTTAGATGCTGCTTCAATAGCTTCTTCTTCTTCTTGTTCCTTTTCAACTTTTGTAGCTCTTCCACCTGCTGTGAGTTTAAATACAATATTTTCTGCAACTGTTGTAGTTTGGATATCAGGACCACTTGGTTTACCAGATTCATCACCAAACTTTTTCCATGATTTTCTATCTGCGACTGCTGTATTTACGGCTGTTTTGACTTTTGTAAGTTTCACAACTTGTGTTACTTTAACTTTTTGACCTTTTTCATCAGTTCTGTATGAGATTACGGTTTTTGTATTATCGCCATTATCGATAACTTGAGTTTCGCGTGAACCACTAAAGAGTTCATCGGTATCTTCTTCGTCAGCCCAGTTTTTCTTTGAACTTTCAGGCATTTTTTAAACTTTTTTGAAATTTTAAGGTTTTCTTCGTTTTTTTCAATTCTCACAAGAAAGCAGAAGAAAAATTAAAAAGAAAACTGTGTGAAATGGTTATTCCTTGAAAGAATTATATATCACTTTTTTTTTCAACTGGTGAATGTGAAAATTTAGCATAGCAACCTACTCTTTGTGAAGTCTAGGGTTCAAGTGACACGTTCATGTAATACACCAAGTGAAATTCACAGTAAGTTCACCAAGTTCACCAACTACACACCAAGTGTACAGTGTATACTTGCGCTTGCGTACATTACTAGTACGTAGGAAACTGACAATCAACAGTCCGAGAATACTCTAATAACCCACCTCTAACATTATAAACTCTGTCAACACCATTCTCTATCAAATACCTCGTAATCGATCTGGAATCATTACCTAATCGACATATAACATACACATCATTTCCCTCTGATTCATTACTTTTAAACCAATTAGGTACTTTCGAAACAGGTATATTCAATGTACCAGGTAATGAACATATTTCATATTGTACTGTAGGTCTAACATCCAATACAATATAATCAGTTCTTGTACTATTAAGAACCTCTTGTAATTGTTGTACTGTAATCTGATTATCTGATGATACATCAGGAAATGATTCACATGTATCAATATAATAAGGTTCAAGCAATTTCTTATCTTTAATATCACCACAACAAATACAATCAGACCTTTTACCTTTCATCTTTATTTGTCTCCAAGGTCTTGAACCGAAAATACTAAGTAAAAGTAAAGTACAATCATTTGGAGCACCGAAAATTAGATATTTAATTGCTTCAACTGCTTGCATAACACCAATAAGACCAACTGCAACACCTATAATACCATTATCAGCACATGTTTCTGCCATCTGTGGACGATTAGGAAAGTAACATCTATAACATGGTCCATTTTTATAACCAAATACACCTAATTGTCCTTCTGTACGTAATGCTGCTCCTGATACTAATACAACACCATATTCTATACATTTATCATTTATTAAATATCTAATACCAGCTGAATCTGTACAATCAAGTACAAGATCAATACCTTTAAGTGACTCTTCTGCGTTATCGCTATTAAAAGCCCATGGATTACTTTCAACTGTAACATTCTTATTTCTTGAAAGAATAGCCCTTTTTAATGATTCAGATTTACTTATACCACATTCTGTATGTGCTATTTGTCTATGTAAATTCGACATTTCAACAATATCAGGATCCATAATACGAATATACCCAATTCCGGCACCTCCAAGGTATAAACCACATGGACATCCTAAACCACCAGCACCAATTATTAGGATTTTAGAATTCTTTAATTTTAATTGGCCAGATTTTCCAAATTCAGGAACAAGCATTTGTCTTCCATAGTAGTTGTATTCATCGAGGTTGAGATCTGATTGATTCATTGGTGGTGGTGAAGTAGTGAAGTGTACCTATTGCAGTAAAGGTGTAGGTATACGTAGATCATCTACTTATTTATTCTTATGTAATATGTCTATATATTTAGGTTATGTATGTTGTCTAATTAAGTCATATATTTATATACGGTATACATGCAGATATGTACATCTACGCTGTACCTATGAAGTCGTACACCTACAGCTGAAGCTGTAGGTGTCCAACTATACACTCCCATACTCATACTTCAACCTTATACCTATCATCATATACCTCAAATACCTCACCCATCTTAAAATACCCTCTTCATGCTCTCTCATATCAACCTCTTCACTACATGTCTCATTATACACCCTCCATGTATTAACAACAATCTCATAATCTTTCTCCAATATAACTATACCATCAAATATAGGAGTTACCTTATTTCTTCCATACGTAAACCCAATAACCGCTTTACAATACTGAATTTCCAATATCCTTGCTAATGTACCAATATTCGTATACATAGAATCCCTTAAATGCCTTGATCCAAAAGGTACCATGATATCATTAAAAATCTCTATATTTCCATATTTGTTAATAGGCAACTTACCATTAACACACATGTCACGTATATAAGACACTGTATCAAAAAATCTATATAAGGGAATCTCAGTATCGATACCCTTATAAGATCTTCGACGATACACTTTAACAGGAGTAGCATTAGATCTAATGCTTCTACCTTGACGAGCCCATGAATATTGAGTTCTACATGGCTCAATATAAATACGTCTATATACTGTATGAGTTTGATCTCCAACTTTATGAAATGGAACTACATGAATAGCACAACTTTTTATTACTTCATGTTTCCTTAAATTGAACTCACATACATAGTATGGGTTCAGTATACAATGTATATGATTCAATGGTACTTCAGTTTCTATACGTTTAATCTCGTAGAGATCACGTATATAAGACAAAGGTAATATTGAAGGTCTATACAGTTGAAGATACTTCTGAAACCACATATTATACTTCCGTAATCTATGACTACATATCTCTCTATTTGTCCAAATAACACAATATTTTGCAGTAACATCAATAACAGACAAATTAGAGTAATATGATAGAATATAGCCAATTGTTAATTGGTTATTAGGTTTCATTGATTTAAAGGATTCAATACCAAAATCAGAATACACAATTGGTTCAATTGATATAAATTCTGATTTTGTTCCTGGTATTCTAACTTCACACCAAATAACAGGTATTGTAAGATCAGAATCAGGCCTCCTTATTATATCCAGTGAACGAGTATTTGTCGAATGCTCATTTAACGTATCTGGTTCACTCACATATATACTCGGTGGTTGTAGTGAGAATATCATATTAACATCAAATCCTAATGATCTAAGTAAACATGTAAACAATAAAGATGCATTATCTCTTGAACCATTCATATTTTTTACACTTTTAACCAATGATTTTAGTATCGGTTTGAATGATCCTGGTAAGCTTACATCGATCATTGATCTTCTTATACCATTGGATGAAACATGGTATAAGCCTCTGAACTCTTTAGCTAAGTCCAATAGCAATGACTGTATTGATTGTTTCTGTTCTTTAATAGAAAGACGCCAAAATTTCCTAACATTTGAACGACTTTTAGAACCAATGGTATGATGTTTTAGTCGATGCTGTAAGACTCTTTGATTCAAGCAATGGTTTAAACAATGTCCATAATAGACAAAAATGTAAAGGTACAATTGATGAGTAAGCAATGATGTAGTTGTATAAACACGTTTATTGATTCTACGTTTCTTATACGGGACATCAATTGCACGATCAAATGTACAATCAAGTGTACTATCATATGATAGGTTATCATTTATCATTTGATTATGAGTGATTGGTTGATCAACCATTTGACCAACCAAATCTTCCCAATCAGATTCATCAGAATCAGACCCTTCAATTAAATTTCCATATTCTATATTATTCACATTACAATTCATAACATAATCTCCAACAACACTTTTTGGCGATCGAATCATCTAGAATTATAACTAATTTATATTTCCGGGTAAGTTAATAACGGGCCGAAAAAATATTCCAAATCCCATGCTTGCCCCAGATTGGAATAGGGTTTAAAGAAAAAAAAAACCATCCTCGAGGCTACATTTTAAATTTCGCACTTTCGAAATTTCTTCACTTGATTTCTTTTCTATTCTATTCAACGAAGAATACACAAAAAATTAAAAAAAAATGTTGAGCTCCAAATTTGCTCGTCAATTTTTTAAAAATGTAAGTAATTCAATGAAAAAAAAGCGAAAAAATCGCTACAAAATGATACCAAAATTGTCTAAAATTGATAATTTATGCAGAAATTCATGCAATTTCTATATTGTTCCATGACTTCAAAAAATAACATATTTACTAACACCATTAAATTATAGGCCTCTAGGCAACAAATTAGAATGAACTCAGGTAAAGTACAAGGTAATATCATTGGTGTTGATCTTGGAACTACAAATTCAGCTGTTGCTATTATGGAAGGTAAAACTCCAAAGGTACTTGAGAACGCTGAAGGTAGTCGTACTACTCCTTCAGTTGTTGCTTTTACTGAAGATGGTGAACGTCTTGTAGGTGTACCTGCTAAGCGTCAAGCTGTAGTTAACCCTGAGAATACTTTATTTGCTACAAAACGTCTTATTGGTCGTCGTTTTGAAGATAATGAAGTTCAAAAGGATATTAAAGCTGTTCCTTACAAGATTATTAAACATTCAAATGGTGACGCTTGGGTTGAAGCTCGTGGTCAAAAATATTCTCCTTCTCAAATTGGAGGTTTCGTTTTAAACAAAATGAAAGAAACCGCTGAAGCTTACTATAACAAACCAGTTAGCAATGCTGTTGTTACTGTCCCTGCTTACTTTAATGATTCTCAACGTCAAGCTACAAAAGATGCTGGTAAGATCGCTGGTCTTAACGTCTTACGTGTAGTTAATGAACCTACTGCTGCTGCTCTTGCTTATGGTCTTGATAAACAAACTGATTCCGTCGTAGCTGTATTCGATCTTGGTGGTGGTACTTTCGATGTCTCTATTTTGGAGATCCAAAAGGGTGTCTTTGAAGTCAAATCTACCAATGGTGATACCCATCTTGGTGGTGAAGATTTCGACATCAACCTTGTCCGTAAGATCCTTGAAGATTTCAAGAAGGAAACCGGTATTAGTCTTGAGAATGACCGTATGGCCATTCAACGTATCCGTGAGGCTGCTGAGAAGGCTAAGATTGAATTATCTTCAACTGTTGCTACTGAGATCAACCTTCCCTTTATTACTGCTGATGCCTCTGGACCTAAGCATATTAATACTAAATTATCTCGTGCTCAATTTGAAGCTCAAGTTGAACCTCTTCTTAAGCGTACTATGGAACCTTGCAAGAAGGCTCTTAAAGATGCTAACCTTACCCCTGCTGATATCCACGAAGTCATCCTTGTTGGTGGTATGACCCGTATGCCCAAGGTTACTGAAATTGTTAAATCTATCTTTAACAAGGAACCCAGTAAAGCTGTTAACCCTGATGAAGCTGTTGCTATTGGTGCTGCTATTCAAGGTGCAGTTCTTTCTGGTGAAGTTAATGAAGTTCTTTTATTGGATGTTACACCCTTGTCACTCGGTATTGAGACCCTTGGTGGTGTATTTACCCGTTTGATCAACCGTAACACTACTATCCCCACAAAGAAATCACAAGTATTTTCTACTGCTGCTACTGGACAAACCTCTGTTGAGATCCGTGTCTTCCAAGGTGAGCGTGAACTTGTTCGCGACAACAAGCTTATTGGAAACTTCACTCTTACTGGTATTCCACCTGCTCGTAAGGGAGTTCCTCAAATTGAGGTTACTTTCGATATCGATGCTGATGGAATTTTGAATGTCAGTGCCAGAGACCTTGGTACTCAAAAGGAGACATCTATTACTGTTGCTGGTTCATCTGGATTATCCGATGCCGAGATCGAGAATATGGTTCAAGATGCCGAGAAATTCCGTGAATCAGATCAAGCTCGTAAGGAAGCTATTGAGATTTCCAACCGTGCCGATGGTGTATGCAATGATACCGAAGCCGCACTTGGAGATTTCGAGTCACAACTTAACAAGGATGATGTTGAGAAGGTCCGTAAATTGATTACTGAATTACGTGAACTTGTTACTCGTGTACAAGCCGGTGAGGAAGTTTCACCTGAAGATGTTCGCAAGAAGACAGATGAACTTCAAAACGCATCTCTTCCTGTCTTTGAAGCTGTTTACAAGGACAAGAGTTCTAAGGGTGAATCATCATCTGAAGAGCCAAAGAAGGATGAGTAAGCGTCTTTAAAATATGAATGATGTAAGATTACTGGAATGATTAGTTTACTGTTCATTTATTAGAGTTCTTAGATCATATTTCATAGATTGTTGTATATACATTTCTTACTAGTAACTGCAGTGAATTCGTAACAACGTACGTAACAAGGTACTAATAAATAGATATAAGGAATATGGGAATTAATAAATCCCATTTCATTGATTAGACACCTACGTAGGTTATGTATAACCACCATAGTAATACACTTAATACTCCAAACAAGGTTATAAAGATCTTGAAGGGTACTGCCTTGGATCAATTGGTTTTTCTGTAGGATTAATCTTTTTAAGTTCTTCTTCTTGCGCAACGAAATCCATAAGTTTAGGTGTAATATAAGCTACAACCATTGTAGATATACCAACCCATAATCTTCCAGCTAGAGGTATAGACATCCATTTTTGGTATATGCTCATTGTGTGAATGTGAAAAAGGTGTAAAATGTGAGTGTACTTGTGTAAATATGTATATGTAAAATGTGACTGTGTATGTGTATGTAAAAAATACAAATATGTATGAGTGAGTGGATAGTTCGAATTTTATCACCACCTCTTACCCTTTTAGTACTCTTCCTTATACACCATGTTCTATTACGCTATCGGTGTCCTTTCATACATTTTATTACCATTTATACTATACAGATTAGTCCCTAAATATCAATATGGTAAAGCTAAACGTGTTATTGTAATTGTACTTGGAGATATTGGTAGATCTCCAAGAATGCAATATCATGCATTATCACTTGCTAAAGCAGGCGTACATGTTGATTTTTGTGGTTATGAAGGTTCAAAACCACTTGATGAACTTAATGAGTATGACGTCACTTTTCATCATATAAAACAACCAAAATATTTTACTTCTATACAAATTTTGAATCTTATAATTAAAGTTATTATACAACATTATTATATATTTATTACATTATTCAAATTAAGAGGATCCGATGCGATTTTGGTTCAAACACCACCTGCAATTCCAGTACTTGGTATTTTAAGGTTTTATACTTTATTCTTTTCTAGAAGTTCTAAAGTTATAATCGATTGGCATAACTTTGGTTATTCAATTCTAGCATTAAAATTAGGTAACAATCACTTGTTTGTAAGATTGTACCGTTTATATGAAAAATATATTGGTTATAAAGCATATGCACATCTTTGTGTATCAGTGAAAATGGGTGAATTCTTATTACTTGATTGGGGGTTTAATGGTAAAAGAGTTATACCATTTCATGATTATCCAGCATCTCAATTTAGAGTACTTCAAGCTCAAGATGTTACTTATACAAGATCTACTTTATCTGCATTCAAGGATTTAAAGGACCAAAAAGTACTTATAACATCTACGTCATACACACCTGATGAAGATTTAGGTATACTTCTTAATGCATTAGAGATATATGATCAACAAGCTAAGAAGATGTCTTTACCTTCATTATATGTAATTGTTACTGGTAAAGGAGAGGGTAAAGAAGATTTTGAAAAACAAATAAAGCAGATGGATCTTAAGAATGTTAAGATAACTACTGTATGGTTAAAAATTGAAGATTATCCTAAAGTAGTTGCATGTGCAGATTTAGGAGTAAGTTTACATACATCAAGTTCTGGTGTTGATCTACCTATGAAAGTTGTTGATATGTTTGGTTGTGGCATACCTGTCATTGCTATGAATTTCCCAGCAATGCCTGAATTGGTATCAGAAGGACATAATGGATTATTAGTGAATGATGTTGATACAATGGCAAGTGCACTTATTAAGGTTTTTCATAAGGAATCATTACTTACTAAGTTAAAAGGGGGAGCACTGTTAAAATCTTTAAATAGATGGCAAGATAATTGGAATACAAAGATTGGACCATTATTTGGTATTGGAGAGTATCCTGAGCATGAACCTGAGTCATCTGATTCGCACTAGATTACGATAAGTGATTTTTGTAAACTATGGAGAATTACTTAATCTACTACTATGACTAATCAGTTATCATTTTTTATTATGTTACTTTATTCAACACTTGAAACACGTTGAACAACAACAGCAGTTGCAGCACCACCACCATTACAAATAGCAGCAAGTCCATATTGACCTTCTTTCAATGCATGAAGTAATGTAACAACAATACGACATCCAGATGATCCAATTGGATGACCAAGAGCAACAGCACCACCACG
This sequence comes from Tortispora sangerardonensis, assembly GCA_030566855.1. Taxonomy (NCBI): domain Eukaryota; kingdom Fungi; phylum Ascomycota; class Trigonopsidomycetes; order Trigonopsidales; family Trigonopsidaceae; genus Tortispora; species Tortispora sangerardonensis. The sequence goes on along the minus strand of JAKUBJ010000009.1, from coordinate 103,039 downwards.
AACATTAACTTTAGCAGGATCTAAATTCAAAAGACGCATATTTGCAATTCCAACACATGAAAAAGCTTCATTGAATTCAAATAAAGAAATATCTTCAATTTTAAGTCCTGCATTTTCAAGTGCCTTTGGAACAGCAATTGATGGTGCAATTGTGAAATCAATTGGTTTTGTTGCAGCATCAGCATATCCAACAATTTTACCAAGAACAGGAGCACCAAATTCTTTAATCTTTTCAGCAGATGCAAGTACAACAGCAGATGCACCATCATTTAATGGACTAGCATTAGCAGCAGTAATACTTCCTGATTTATCAAATACAGGACGAAGAGAAGCAAGTTTCTTAGCATCAACAGGATTTGGCTCTTCATCAGTATCTACAAGAATAGGACCTTTACGACTCTTAACTTCAACAGGAACGATTTCTTCCTTAAAAAGACCATTAGCAATACTTTCATTTGCACGACGGTAAGATTCTACAGCGAAAGAATCTTGTTCTTCACGAGAAATACCTTGAACTTTATTTGTGTTTTCACCACAAAGTCCCATATGAATATTATCATAAACATCAATTAAACCATCTCTTAAAATACCATCATTTGCTGTTTGATTACCATAAGAAGCATTTCTTGGGAAATAAAATGGTACATTTGACATAGATTCCATACCACCAGCAATAACAACACCAGATTGTCCTGTTTGAATAACTTGTGATCCAAGTGTAATAGCTTTCATTGCAGATGCACATACTTTATTAATAGTTGTTGCTTCAACTTCAACAGGAAGTCCTGCTTTAATAACTGCTTGTCTTGCAGGTGCTTGTCCAACATTAGCAGAGATAACATTTCCAATATAAGCATCATCAAATTTATCTACAGGGATCTTTGATCTTTCAACGGCTGCTTTAACAGCTGCAGCACCAAGATCAGTTGATGTCAAAGATTTAAGAGCTCCTTGGAATTTTCCAACAGGAGTACGAGCTGCAGAGACAACATAAACTTGATTACCGACAAGGTTGGCAGAAGAAGTAGAATGGAAAGCTCTTGAAGCAACTTTTGATGCGTTACGTGAATACATTATTAAATCGATTTGTTTTAAAATGAAGGATAATGAGAAATTATGGCCTTTTTATATATAAATCCTTTAAGATGATGGAAATAGGCGGAGCTGATTCGGGATAGATTTCAAAGTTGTTTCTCGAGCGACAAAAGTATGGGGAAAACCCTAAGCCTTCGGACCACTCTCGGGTCATACATACATTTTATTAAAATACCCTAACTTTTTACCGGATAAATTTTATTGGTTATAAAATCTGGGGTAGATTTATATATATCAGAAATGATATAAGTTTACAATTCAGTATTGTATAATAAGTTACAAGTTTACAATTGGTTATTGTATACAATCAAATCGTATATATTGTAGAATAAGATATTATGAGAGCAAATGGACTCTATACTATGTAGGGCTGAAAATAGTAATAATATATGGTTGCTATGTGAAAAGTAGAAGTTTTCGAGAAATATGAATCTCGAAAAATTTTCTATATGTTACTTCTTTCATAATTGATAGTTGCATCATTTTTGTATACAAAAAATATAAAAATGAATTCCGTTTTAGAAGAGCTTTTTAATGAAGCTGAAAAATCATTAAAAAACAGTGAAAAAGAAGCATTAAAAAGTAATGAAATTGATACAGAATCGATTCATTTACCATCATTAGAAATTGATATAAAAGAAGATCATAAAAATACTGAAAGTGATGATATTTTGAAGTATAAGATTCGAAAGATTGAAGATCCAATGGAACAAAGAAAATTGAAAAAAGAAGTAAGTATATTGTATAATTTGAATCTTCTTGAAATGATGACAACTTTTTAAATTATATGAAAGGCTAATCATTGTGTGCGTAACTGTTCTTGTTATAATCACTTGCCTGGATGAATAATCATATTAATATAGTCATAGTTACACTGACAAGAATGATGACGTCAACAATGTCAACGTTGTTGACATTGTAGATATTTGAAACACTTAACTAACACCAAAATAGATGAAAGATAAAACAGCAGGATCAAATTGGTTCGATATGCCAAAACCTGAAATGACAGCAGAACTTAAAAGAGATTTACAGATCCTTAAAATGAGACATGTTTTGGATCCTAAACGTCATTATAAAAGAGAAGATTCTAAAAAATTACCTGAATTCTTTCAATCAGGTACAATTATAGAAGGACCTACAGAGTTCTTTTCTGCAAGGTTAACTAAGAAGGAAAGACATAAGACATTAGCAGAAGAATTGCTGGACAATGAAGATGCTAGAAAGTATTTCAGTAGAAAGTATAAAGAGATTCAATCTAAGAAACTTCATACTAGAAAGTTTAAAAAGGGATCAAAAAAGAGGTCATAATATGGATATAATGTGATTAAATTATGACAATAATGTGATTAAATTATAACAAAAGCATGAAATAATCAACACTTAGATCATTGATCTTTTTTTGGTTATCTCCCCTCGACTATTTTCTTTAACATAGTCGACCATTCATTCTCTGTAGATTCAGGAAATTCAGGCATACTTGGACTTGGAAAAGATTGCTTAAATTCAGATCCTGTCTCTATTTCAGATCTTAAATGTATAATATATGGGAAAGGATTTCCCTCAGGTGACATAATTGGCGGTAAAACAACAGAATCAGAATTAACATATGTTACTATACTAAGTAAACATGATCTTAAAGAATCTGTAGAATCAATATCTTTATCTATACGAATATCGATTTCCCAAGTTTCCCAACAAATCGCTGAAGGTGAACTTTTATAAAAGAATGCTTTACGACTCTTTTGACATTCATAGAATTGAATCTCAATTATACATGATCCTTCAATATTTGCTATTTCTGATGCTGATTTAGCTGCTTTTTCAATTACTTCTGTTTCTTCTGGATCTTTAATTGCAGGGTATGTGATATTTCCATATTGTTTTATTATTGGAGCTGTTGGTAGGAACATTCTATGGAATATTATTCCATGTATTACTGCAAGTATTGCTTGTTCATCAGTACTTGATAAGTTTAATGTAACCATTATAAGATAATTTAAATTAATGTAAATCAACGTAGATAGAAGTAGATGAATGCAAATTGAGTAAACGTAGATAAACGCGTATATGTGAGATAAGTGAGATGGTGATTGACGTGGTGGCGTACTAATCGATCAGATCATTCACAAATAGATATCACATACAACAACGATCGCTCATATACAAAACACAATTGTTCTTTATACGTATAAGACTCATTTACAAATGTTATTCAATTATCTTTATACAATTTATAATGTAAAAGTGCTTATTTGTTAATCTCTATCTATTTACTTTTACCTATTTAGTCATTACTTATCCCAATAAGGAAGTATATAAACAAACAAATGAACTTTAATAGATCAGTCAAAATCAATTCCAATTAATCCTATTCTAGTCAAAATAAACAAACTTAACCGTTATAATGATCAAATTCGAAATTGACTTGATCGTAATTATATGACGTCTTTTGATCTTTATGCTACATCACATATCCGGGTAAAGACCCCCACTAAAATTTACATGAACTATCTATTCACCTTGTGAACATATCTCCATGAACCGAGCTTTATGATCCTTTTCATAAAAATTTACTTATAATTGTTGATTTATTAAGAACCTTATTTTCTGTATTTTATAGATCTTTATATTATATTATTGTATTACATATACCCTTTTTTACTGTACTGATCTTGTCAAGTAGGTCAAGTACTCATTAAAGCATTGGCCAAAGTCTTATCTCGTCAAAAGCTCATCAAAAACTCATCAAGCACTCGTCCAAGGCACATATACTGTATTAATACTTCTACACGTGCCGATTTGTTTTATTTTAAAAGCAACTTATAAAGTTATTATTTAACCGTACATTGAAATGCAATCATGCTAAACGCGGTATGGGATCGTATTAAACGTCGGAAGACAACATTTTTCTGGGCTTTAGGTCTTATTACAGCTGGTTATATAGCTTATGAAACTCTTTCAGATAAAATAAGACGCGTTCATGCTCGTATGGTACGTGATCGTGCTGATAAAGATACATTAGCTAAAAGGTTTGCACAAAATCAAGAAGATGCTGTATTCACTGTAATGGCACTTCTACCAAGTTTAATAGATCCAATGTTAGATGATATGCAAGTAGAAACTATTACAAAGGAATTACAGAAACGTCGTGCTGGTTCTGAAGCTTCTTCTACTTCTACATCTACCGAAGCTACTACATCTACATCTACTCCTTCAAAGTTAGAATTATGGACACAGTTAAAGATTGATGCTATTACGCGTGCATTCACACTTGTGTATTGTATGGCTTTATTGATAGTTTATACTAGACTTCAATTGAACTTATTAGGAAGAAGAACATATGTTGCAACTGTACAAGGCGATTCTGAATTCGATGTAGATATTTCAAGACAGTTCTTAACTTTTTCTTGGTGGTTTCTTAATTGTGGCTGGAAAAATGTAAAAAATATTGTAAATGAAGCTGTACAAGTTCATTTAGTTGATATCGATCCAAGATCTGAAATAACAACTGATCAAGTTAGAAGTTTATTCGAAAGTATTCATGATACTATTTGTTCTTCTGATTATATAACTTCTGCTGTATTAGCACCATCTGATCAAGAATCATATATACTTGAACAAGCAGAACAAGCAGGTAAAATGGAAGCAAGATCTCATAAGGATTCTGATACTGCTTCTATTGTTTCAACATCAAGTATTAATACTACAAATGAACAAAGGCAACCATCAGAAGCATTACGAACATTGTTAAATGAAGCTGCCGATTTTATGGAATCTCCTCATGCTGCAACTACTATTGATAATCTTGCAAGAACTGGTACTACTATACTCTTAGATAAGATTCGTAGTACTGCTGCTCGTCCTATTGCACCTCTTTCAACTGCATCATCTTCTGCTTCAATAAGGTCTTCTTCTCCTCCTACAAGAACATTGAAATTTGCTACTGTTCTTGCTACAACTACTCGTCAAGCTCATGTAATGGCACATGGACAACCAAATGAATATGTAATGGCAATGGATAAAGTGCCTGAACTTGATGCTTTCTCTGCCGTTGTATATTCAACTTGGGATACTTTATGAGCTTTACAATATTTAGGGTTACTAGTAAGTATAATTTATTAGAACAGGATATATATCCCATATACATTGTAGTATGATAATCGGTTAGATATGTTACAGTTAGATTAAATGAGATCTGCATGATATAATCGCTAGGTTATTTACCCGTTACCATGGAAACAAACAAACAGTCATGTAAACTCTTCACCCTCTCAAATCTTTCCTTCTTTCTCCTTCATCGTCGTCATACCAACAAACCCACTTTAATATCTTTGGATTTCTTTTGTTTATATTATCGATCATCTGAATTATCGTGACGCGACGTGTATTTTACTCTTTGTAGTTTATTATACGTGCTTCTTACACTCAATAGACCTACACAGGAGACTCTACATCTGGTTTGACTTACTATTTGGTTCACAACATAGTGATCTGCAACAACAACTTTGTACCATTTATACAAATTACTTCAAGTTCATACAACTTCATTAACTCACTTTAATCTTTACAGATGGATGAATTAGACCCTACAACATTTGCTATTGATCCTGCTTTAGGAGAATCTGGCGTTGGTAATGAGACCGAAAGCAATGGCAGTGGTAAGAACATTGATAAGGAAAACAATACATCTACAGTTAACAATTCTGATGGATCAGATAATGGAATATCATCAAAACAAGTAGAGAATTCTAAAGAACAAATTGAAAAAGATCAACAATATGTTCAACATTTAATGCAATCTCAAGCACTTTCATCAGCTCCAACTAATCTTCCTACACAAGGATACTTTATTAATGCAGAATTTGATCCCAATTCATTATCTACACATCCAATTATGCAATCTCAATCATTAATTCAACATCAAGCACATTTTGATCCTTCTTCTATGGCATCAATGCAAAATCAAGCAGTTATATTAAATGTACAAAGTACGAGACGTCGTCGTGGACATATGGGTGGTGGACAACTTGAGCGTGAATTAAAAACAACTGCAAGAGATGATTTAAATTTACCAATTGAAGAAATTGCAGCAAAAGTTAGAGAAGAAGAACATGGTCCAAATGCTGAACGTACAAGACAAGTGTTTGGTATGAATTGGCTTATGCGAAATTGTGGTGTAAGTACAAACCAAGCTATACCAAGAAGCAAAATATACTCATTTTATGTTGATACATGTAGTGCTCTTCAATGTAAGGCACTAAATCCTGCTTCTTTTGGAAAACTTGTAAGGGTTATTTTTCCTGATGTTAAAACTAGAAGATTAGGTGTTAGAGGACAATCAAAGTATCATTATTGTGGTATAAGTATACTTGGAGATCCATTAGCTCATTTACCTGTTCCCGATACACTAACGAATGATCATACGGTGAATTCATCATCTGGATTAACAAATGCACAAACGAATAGTAGTAATTCTGCAGGATCATCATCATCAACAGTTGCAGCTGTAGCAGCAGTTGCAGCAGCAGTTATTAGTCAATCTGAGGATCATTTACCGGTTAAGACTAATACTATAAAAGGTTCTGCTGATATTGATGAGGAAGAGTTGCAGCATCTTAATATGTATGAACAATTTGCACATACGCAATCTTCACCGCCGTCATAAGTGAAGATTAGACTATTACTTTGGTATTATTACTTTTTGGAAGAAGATCAGCAGCAATTGGGCCTTGCATATTTGTTGTTGTTTTCTACCTATGTACACTACTTTACAGCTGTGAATGTCCACATAACAGTTATGTATGATATATGTATACACATAACAGTTATACTGTATTGCCTATACATATGTTACCTGTAAGAGAAAGAATATTTAAATTGCATTGTTATAAAGTTTCATTTTTTATAGATCTTCGTGAATCTTAGATTGAATTTTTTGCAGATCATTGAATGTCATGCAAATCATCAAATTTCGAATGTCATTCTTTATACTTAAAAGCCATGCCATAAATAAACAATTCCTTTCCTAGGAAATTTATATTTATATTTTTTTTATGAATATTTGAATATTTCTTTTGTTTACTTTCTTCCTAAATAGGAAAATGTGTAGATCATTCTAGAATCTTCTTGATACTTGTGAATTTAAAGTTCAATTAAATACAAACCTTATATAAAGAATCACCCGAAACTTGTAAACCTCACACCAGATATATAAACCTTTTACAATCGCCCAATTTTCTACCTTTTACTTTACCTATACTTTATTATGGTTAGAGAAACTCAATTATACGATCGTTTAGGCGTTAAGCCAGACGCTTCTGATGCGGAGATAAAAAAAGCGTATAGGAAAATGGCTTTAAAGTATCACCCTGACAAGGCAGGAAATGACAAAGTTTCTGTTGAAAAGTTTAAAGAAGTATCTGAAGCATATGAGATCTTATCTGACAAGGACAAAAAGTCAATTTATGATCAATATGGATTAGAATTTGTTAGGCATGGTGGTGTTCCACCTGGTGCAGATGGTGCAGATGGTGCAGGTGGTATGCCAGGCGGATTCCCAGGTGGAATGCCAGGTGGAATGCCTGGAGGATTCCCTGGAGGTTTCAATTTCGGTAATGCTGGTGGTGGACCAGGCGGTAGAACATTTCATTTCAGTACAGGAGGAGGTGGACCTAATGGATTTCATGGATTCCAAGCAGGTGATCCAAATGATATATTTTCAGAGTTCATGAAGAATTCAGGATTGTTTGGTATGGATGATGATGATGGATTAGGTGGACATGGAATGCCTGGAATGGGTGGTATGGGCGGAATGCCTGGTATGGGTGGAATGGGTGGAATGCCTGGAATGAGAGGTGGAATGGGAGGACAACCTAAACAAAGAAGAGGTGGATCATCAGATACTCCTAAATCAGTATTCCAAGTCAAAATTCCTGTTTCACTATCTGATCTATATTCAGGTGTTCATAAGAAAATGAAGATCAACCGTACTACACATTCTGGTAAAGAAGATAAGGTTTTGGAAATAGATGTAAAACCAGGTTGGAAATCAGGTACAAAGATAACCTTTAAAAATGAAGGAAATATGCAACCAGATGGACAATACCAAGATGTTGTATTTATTTTAGATGAGAAACCAGATCCTCTTTTCACAAGAGATGGAGATGATTTACATTACAAGCTTAAATTAAGTTTGAAAGAGTCTCTTATTGGATTCGAAAGAACCATTGAATTATTAAGCAGAAAGAAGATAAAAGTATCATCTTCAAGACCTACAAATCCTGGTGGAGTAACGAAATATCCAGGATGTGGTATGCCTAAATCTAAACATTCTGGACAATTTGGTGATTTGGTTATAAAGTACGATGTTGAATTTCCTACTACATTAACAGATTCTCAGAAAAGAGCCATTCAAGATAACTTCTAATGACATACAAGTAATTGATATGATATGATATAATTTTACACATTCATAAATTGATAAATAGTCTTTCATTGTAGATTCCTACTCTTTGTCTTCACGTGATTTCTTCTTCTTCTTCTTCTTTTCTTTATCGTCTTTATCAGAATGCTTACGTTTCTTTTTAGGAGTTTCATCAACAGCAGAGACCATTGAAACATCTACTGATTCATCAGCTTCAGTAGACTCTTTGGTGGGCTTTTCAGCTTCCTTTTCAGTCTCTTTTGCAGCTTCCTTCTCTGCAGCCATTTCCTTATTCGATAAATCAACATATCCAGATTTCCAAGATGAAGGTGTTTCTTCATTAGATTTTCCAAACTTATCTAATTTACCAGAAGCAGTAAGTTTCTTCTTTTCAAGTGCAACAGGTCCTAGACCCCATCTTCTTGGATAAGTATCTCTTTCCATAATTACACGTTTAATATTAGCAACTACACCATGATCGCATGCAGTAAGGTCAGAAGTTGTCATTTGTGCAATACCAAGAGCAATTGCTTCACCCTTAGTAGTAATAAGAACAAGTTCATCTCCAATCTCAATTCCTTTCTCGTATCTAAGCATACCAGGAATCATAAGCTTCGCACCATAACAAATAGCATTAACAGAAGAGTCTTTAACAACTACACGCTTGTATCCCACCAACAAACTCTCTAATGGTCTAATTACACGTCTAAGGTAAGACTCATCACGAGAATTATCATAAACCCATTGAGCATCAAGAACATCATGTAAAGTGACAAGGTTATCTTCTTCAGAAAGAGCACCAGATCTAACACGTCTCAATTCTTGCATATGTCCACCGCTTCCAAGCAAAAGACCTAAATGAACACAAAGAGTACGCATATAAGTACCTGCTTCACAAGAAGCCCAAAATACACCAAGACCTCTTTCTTTATCAAATTCAATAAGTTTACTTTCATAAACATTACGAATACGAAGTTGACGCTTTACAGCAGAAATAAGAGGAGGTCTTTGAAACAAAGCACCAGTAAGTGTTTCAATAGCACGACCTAAATCTGGTTGTTCAACAGCACCATGAAGTCTTACAATACAGACGTACTCTTTACCAGCACCTTGTTGAGCTTTTACAAGTCTTGTTGCACGATCGATACAAACAATCAAGCAACCAGTTACTTTAGGATCAAGAGTACCTGAATGACCAGTTTTCTCTACACGAAGAATACGTTTAACCCAAGCGACGACTTCATGAGAAGAAGGGTTAGAAGGTTTATCTAAGTTAATAACACCCGATGAGATATAATCTTTAAGTTCTCTATTCAAGGGAGAAGAACCATTAGGAATAGGGGTATAATGACCAGTTTTAACTAGTAATTGGTCGAAATTTTTGAGCAATAATGGCCAGTCAGAAGTATCTACAGGCTTTGTGCTCTTTTCGGGCTTAATAATGTCCGACATTTTTAAAGAATTATACACCTAAGAGGTAAGAAGGTGAATGCAGATTTTTTTGTCGGTGTAGGTGTGAGAAGAAATTTTCGCTTAGTTTTGATCAAAAATTTTAGAGGCCGGGTAATATACATTCACGAAATTTCGTGAACACACATGTACACCAAAATGATGTAAAACACACACAATAGAATACAATAACCCCTTAGATAGCCCATAATAGACGTAATTAAGAACCCAATCGATGACCCTTACCTGAAAAAGCATAGGATCCAGATTGTGAACTTGTAGTACTTCCAGCAGGTGTAGTGTCATTAGCCTTTGATCTCGAAGTAGAAGCTGAATTATAAGCAAACCTTGGTTCAGTAGTTGAACCATAACTAGTTCTTCTAGTATTTCTAGTAGGAAAAAAACGTTTTAAGAAAATAGGTCTTGGTATAAGAGAATTTCCATTGACAGCCTTAGGGTAAAGTTCATCCATGAAAAGGTAAAGATGAGCAGCTAAAAGACCAGTAGCAGCCCATTTTGCAGAAGTTTCACCTTCGACTAATAATTTCATAACTAATGAAACAAATGGTAAATAAGAAGCTTTAAATCTAATACCAAATAAGAAACTTACAGGAGTATCAATATGATCTTGTGCCCAAGTGTATTGTAAAGCTACAACAAGAGCAGGGGCGAAAAGCATACCACCTAAGAAATAGTTAATACCGAGTATAGTTGAACAAACAAATAATAAATAAGCCATATAATCAGCAGTAACACCAGAGAATTTTTCTACTTCAGAAGCACGAGAGTAAGTATATAGCATGTATAGATCAGCTAACCGATTCATTGTACCACCACTAAGTACCAAAAAGGCAGTAAAAGGTCTCCATATTTCCCATGTTAATTCATAAGAGAATATAAGGTTTGTTATTTGTATGATATGTAGTTTTTCAGTGATAACTATTAGAAGCATACCAAGTATGAGAGATCTTGTGATTGGAGGTTGTTGTAGAAAGAATTCTGTTATATCTCCTGCCATTTTTGAGTGAATAACCGTAAGATGTATAAAGGGGAATTAGTAGAAGTGGATGAATAGAAGTATATGAATAACCAATAAATGAATAAAGGTGGATAAGTAGAGTAGATATGGTGTGTGGTTAAGTAAACGTAGTGAAGTGGTGAAAGTGGAGATGGTAGATCAATTGTGGTTGCCATCGAAGATAAGATTTACCCTGACATTTTAAATTGAAAAATTTGTAACTGTTCTCGAGAACTCGAACTCTCAATCCTCCTTTTACTATATTTATACATACAAAATGACATATAGCGCACTTTTATTAGGATCAGGTTTTGTTGCGAAACCAACAGTTGAAGTTCTTGCAAAAGCAGGTGTTCATGTAACAGTTGCTTGTAGAACCCTTACTAAGGCAAAAGCACTTGCAGGAGATTTTGAAGGTGTTGATGCAATTTCACTTGACGTTCAAGATGCTACAGCACTTGATAATGAATTGTCAAAGAATGATGTTGTAATTTCACTCATTCCTTATATTTATCATGCAACAGTAATTGAATCAGCAATTCGTTGTAAGAAAGATGTTGTTACAACATCATATATTTCACCTGCTATTAGAGCATTAGAACCAAAGATTAAAGAAGCAGGTATTACTGTTATGAATGAAATTGGACTTGATCCTGGTATTGATCATTTATATGCAGTTAAGACAATTTCAGAAGTTCATTCTGAAGGTGGCAAAATTAAAGGATTCTTATCTTATTGTGGTGGTCTTCCTGCACCTGAAGCTTCTAATAATCCATTAGGATATAAGTTTTCATGGTCATCAAGAGGTGTATTACTTGCATTAAGAAATGATGCTAAGTATTATGAAAATGGTAAACTTGTTGAAGTTGAAGGAAAAGATCTTATGGGTACAGCTAAACCATATTTCTCATCTTATCTTGGATATAACTTTGTATGTTATCCTAATAGAGATTCTACAGCATTTAAAGAATTGTATCATATTCCTGAAGCCGAGACAGTTGTACGTGGTACACTTAGATATGCAGGATTTCCTGAATTTGTTGCAGTTCTTGTTGATCTTGGATTCCTTGATGATACAGCACGTGAATATGTTGCAGAGAATGCATCACCACTTCCATGGAATGAAGTATTAGCTAAAGCATTAGGATCATCATCAAGTAGTGAAAATGATTTAGTATGGGCTATTTGTTCTAAGACTAAATTTGCTGATAATGAAGCTAAAGATCGTATTATTTCAGGTATGAAATGGCTTGGTATGTTTTCTAATACACCTGTTACACCTCGTGGAAATCTTTTAGATACATTATGTGCAACATTAGAAGAGAAGATGCAATTTGAGGGTGAAGAACGTGATTTAGTTTTCTTACAACATACATTTTTGATTGAACATAAAGATGGATCAAATGAGACTAGAACATCTACATTAGTTGAGTATGGAATCCCTGGTGGTTACTCTGCTATGGCACGTACAGTTGGAATTCCATGTGGAGTTGCAGTTCTTTTAGTACTTGAAGGTAAGATTAAAGGACCTGGAGTTCTTGGACCTTATAGTACTGAAATTAATCAACCACTTATGGATGAATTGAAGAGTAAGTATGGTATTTATTGCCGTGAGAAGACTCTCTAAGTTATTTACTTGTGCGTAGTAAAAGTAAATAAGTGAATAGGTATTGCACAAGTTATGCGTGTTATACATGATATCATTGTCACTGTGTGTCATTATTCTATGGACAGTTGTCATTGTCACTGTGTGTCACTGTGTGTGACTGAGTGTCATTTATGCGTGAACACAAATTTATACTCTCATTTACCCACTTTAAACACATTTTTACTCCTCTTAGACTTACTTCGTAAACTTAACGGTAATGCTATCTTAATAGGAACAACATTATCCTTAATACTATGATCAACCTTATCCTCCTTATTCCTTTCTGCTATATCTGTAAACGCTGCAGCTTGTATTTCAACTTCCCTCTGTATTATACGATCCTCTTGTACTGTAGATCTCTTAACCACACTCTTCCTTTCAATCGCTTCAGGTGTTGAATCTATCCATGATATCGTATATCCATCTGACATTCTTGAATCACCATCTTCATCCATATGTTCGACTTTACATATTCCTTTTCTACCGAGGTATTTTATAAATTCAGTTAATGATTTCCATTTAGTTGAATTCATGTGAATATGATTCTTATCTCTAATATACTCTTGATAGAATTTGTTTACTCTTATTGATTTTTCACCATGAGAAGTACGTAATAATCTAATAAAGTCCTTTTCGAATTGATCAGAATATTCATTAATAGCTTTTGAAGAGTTTTCAGCAATATTAAGCATTCTACGTACATGTGATTCACTTGTTGTATGACATTTAAAGCCATTTTCATCTCTACATTGTTTTTCACAAGCTTGACAATACCATTTAAGCTTTTGTAAACCTTTTGATTTCATTTTATTTGCCACATATTTTGGCGTACCGAATTCTGCTTTACCCATGATGTCGAAGGGTGTGTGTGTGCGATGCGTGCGTAGCGCACGTATATACATACGCACACATTATACATAATAACGCTACATACAGTATGCTTAATAACAGTACATACAGTATACTTAATAACAATACATTACACTACACATTACATACAGTAATTATACTTAATAATAATACATTACATAACCCCATAAGCCTCGAAATTATAATCCCATTCACGTCTAGGTACCCTCCTAGCTTTAACACGAGCATTTATAATCTCTGGATCTTCATAAAACGTAACTTGACTTGTCCTAGATTGTTGCCTAGTATTAACTATCGATTCTGTTATACTACCTCTTCTTGATGAATTAGCACTACTCTTTAATGCAGGCTTTAATACTGGCTTTCTATTGATATCTTCTCTTCTTAAATTACTTAATGCCATTTGTTCTCCTTTTATACGTTGAAACTCTTCTTCAAGACCTTTTATTGGATCAATAGATTCAATAGATTGAATAGCTTCTTCGACAACTTTCTCTTCAACTTCTTTTACCTTATTGAATAGTAACGTAAACACCGTATAATCAAATAATGCATATATTATACCTATTGTTATACCAAAAATTGCTCCAATAAATATCCCTGTAACTCCATATATCCATAATGGTTTAATAATAGTTATAACTAATCTTAATGCAAACCGTATTATCTGACTCTGAAGATTCCATATACTACTTATCCATACAATACCAGGAGAGAATATAAACTCTAATATAAAATATGTAGAGCTTGTAAATATGCTTAGAAGTGTTTTTATTGGTGTCCAAGTGAATCTGAATATAATGGTTATAAAAGATTTTAGAATATCCATTGTGTATGGTAGAAGTGAAGTTGGTTTGTGGGGTTCTACGTGTAAGCCGCACACAGCACATTACGCGTTGTTAATGTATACATTAGCATAAGTCATAATAGTTATGTACAATGGTTATATACAATAATTACATATACTAGTTAAGTATATACAATGGTTAGATATATACAATTATGTATATACACTACATGTAAGAATCACGTATACGTTGTTGTAAGATACTGCACCATTATCCTAAAACGGATGAATCAAGCTTGATTCATCGTAATTTTAAAGTGCAAACCGGGTAAATTACACTTATTAATGTAACCTACCAACTTCATCATTCTATCAATTACATCAAACTATGGGTAACTCAAATTCTCATGAACCTCGTTCAGATTCTCAAAGAATCTCACCGGAAACAAAAGCCGATATAGATAGAGCTGCTCGTTCTGAAGCTCAAGTAATTAGGGCAACTGCAGCTGTTACAAGTTCTAGATTCCCTACTCAAACTGAACCTGCTTCAAATTCATCTCTACCTTCAGCAAATAATACACCTAATATTCTTCCTGATCCATCTACTTCAACAGCAAGTATTGCTAAAGTACCTACCGCTTTAGGTGCATCACAAGCAACTGCTGCAGAATCTCATGTATATGCTTTAGCCACCGCTAGTTCTACTATGATCGCACCTCAACAGGTTTCAATGACTGATACTGATGAAAGAGATTTAGGTATGCAAAATTTACAACTTGGTGCAGATGTACCAGACCCTCAATTAGAACCATCATCACCACAATCTATGTCAGATATAAGACCTCCTTCTAGAATGGCATCTGGAGATTTAGTAGATCTTGTTAATCCTTCAGTTAGTCAAAAGACTGTACCTGTTATGATTCATTGGACACAACCAGGACAAAAGGTTTATATGACAGGTACATTTACAGGATGGAGAAAGATGATTCGTTTATCAGCAGGTGAAAATGGATTTGGGGCAATTATTAATCTACCACCTGGAATTCATCGTATTAGATTTGTAGTAGATAATGAACTTAGATGTTCAGATGGATTACCTACAGCTACAGATTCTATGGGTAATTTAGTGAATTATATACAAGTTTCACCAAGAGATATAGCCACATATGAATCTGATTCATCATATACGGTTCATTTCCCTCCTCTTCATATATCATCAGAAGAAAGTACAGATGATAGTTCTAAGAAAGCTGATTTTGGTATATCATCAGAAGATTCTGAACCAGTTACAGCACCTAGAAGAAGAAGGTCACTTCCACCAGATCTTAGAAGGCGTGTATCAAGACAAAAATCATCATCATCAGTTAATTATGATGATGGTGAATATGAAGCATATGAAGATGTTGAAATTGTTACACCTAAAGTTTATACTTCTGAGATTCCAGATATATTTGTTGATCCAGATGCAGCAGATAGGTATATTGCAGAAGATTATCCTACACCACCTGGGTTACCACCACATTTAGAGACGGTTATATTGAATACGAATTCTACAGAAAAGGATGATTCATCAGTTTTACCTATTCCTAATCATGTTATTTTGAATCATTTAGCGACTACATCTATTAAACATAATGTGTTAGCTGTTGCTACAGTGAATAGGTATGCTAGGAAGTATGTTACACAGATTTTGTATGCTCCGCTCTAAGTGCGAGAGTATGTCGATAGGTGTACTTAAGTGAATCATGGTTAGGAACATGCTACAGTGAATAGGTATGCTAGGAAGTATGTTACACAGATTTAGTATGCTCTAAGTGCGATACGTCGATAGGCGTACTTAAGTGAATCACGGAACATGCAACAGATGAATCACAGTAATGTATATGATGTGGTTACTTACATCATATTTCACTGAAATCTAACTTTCTTAGAAGGACGCTGAAGTGATTCTAAAACATCTAACGCCTTTTTCAAAATCCTCTTCTCTGATTCTTGTACAATGCTTGCATTTTTTTCATCTACATCTGTCAAATCAAATTCCAACTCTGGATATTCATTTAAACGCGCTTTAAGTATATCAGAAGCAAGTTTAAAATATTCTATTGAATATATTGAGTTTTTAATAGACTTTTTTGCATTTTTATATGCATCTAAAGGAGATAAAGAAGAAGGCAATAAAAGCATTTGTAATTGAATTTGAAGTTCCTTTGGAAGATCACCATTACTTTCTAATTCGAATATTTCAATTTCATCAAATTCATGAGTTTCTTCTATACGTGAAATAGAAGATTTTATATTATTAATATGATCTTTTGCGACATTATATATGAGATCAAGTGATAATTCTACAGTATCATTGATCCATATATTGTTATGGACATAACCATAATTTCTGAATAATTCAGAGTTTGATAGATCACCATAAGTGTTGAATATTTGATCACCTTTTTTAATTGGTTTAATTGAACGCATTTGAAGTGAGTTTTTATCGTAATAGAGGTTTGCATTTACGAGTGATATATCAGCGTTTAACATATCAGCAAGTGGAACCATAGCTTTATATGATGTTTGTATATTTTCATCGATGTAGTTGTCTATATCGCTGTCACTGTCAGTGTGATCGACATCATCATGGTTTGAACCGGTTTCGGCATCGACTTCAGTCTCGACATCAGCGTCAACATCAAACGAATAAGCTTGCATTACACACCCCCACATTCGAAATGATTCAAACGTTACATCACAACCCTTAAATATTTCATCTTTAACAAATGGTACAATCAATTCATTATATATATTCTCTATAGATTCTTTACCAATTCTATTATATATATCAGTACCCTTTAATAATTTATCAATTTTCTCATTTGACCACATAATTGGACAATGATTCATATTTGAAGGAAGTACATTGAAATAATGTTTGAATTTTAAATTACCTGATTCATAAATCATTACTAATATTTGTATAATCCAATCATCAAATTTATTACTTAATTCAGGAAATTTTTCAAATAAATAAGAATTCTTATATGTCATTAAAAGATTTCTTGGTATCTCAAATAAAAGTTCATCATTTTTTATATCTTTTTTAGCAATGACAAATCTACCAAATTGAGTATTTTCATGATTTTCAAGGTTAATTTTTGATGAAATTGTACAATTATTTTCAGTTAACCATTGAATGAATTTTGAGTTCATTTTGTAAAGGTAATGTGATATACTTTGATTCGAAGTAAGTGTAAGTGTTAACCGTTATCCTATAGTATGAACACTTAACACTCACCCACACACACTTACTCTTACTCTTACACTCACACTACACTCACATACAATTTACTACATTCACTCACAGTACACGCACAAAATGACAAAATTAAGACATACATTCTTTTTCGATCCTGATACATTTGTTAATAAAATGTCAAATGCTAAATTAGGTGATATTGTAGGTGTACCAAGTGGTTTAGGATATAGAGAAGATGGTGTTATTTTAAACAATCCTCTTCCCTCCTTTAACCTTGATTCAATCAATTATTTATTAATTGAACAATTTCCTAAAGAATGTATAAATAGCCCTTTTTTTATACCAACTGGCAATGGATTATATATATATCTTATAGGTAAACCACCTACATCTCTTAAAGAACTTAATAGGTTATTAGATATTAATACTAATCCTATACCTTATAAAGATGGATACCTTTATTATACAGAATTGACACCAATTACTGATAAAAATTTATGTGAAGATATCTTATCTATTAAGAATTGTAAATTGAATACATCAGGTGGTATTCGTATTGAAATTACACAAACAACTACAAATATACAAACACAATCAATTCATTCAGAATCGATCGATTTTGAACCAATTGATAATATTAGAACAGAAATTGCTATGTTTAAATATGATCTTGAAAGTTCTGATAATAATGTTGATTTCTTTGATGGTATTTTACTTGATTCAAAGACAAAATTACCAAGAGAATTTATGATTGGTTCAAGACCAAAACATAAATTTATTGATTCTGATTTAACATCTTTTAATCAAAATGGAAGGTTAAAAAGACAAGATAGAAATGAATATCATATAGAATTACAAAAACCTTCAGGTTTACATCCAAAATTATTATTAAATTATAATTTAAAAAATAATTTGGATTCAACATCATGTAAACTTTATTCTTTATGGACATTACCTAAAAAGGTATTTATTGATAGATATCAATCTGATCTTCAAGGTCTTATCGATTTATATGGTGAATCAAATCTTGAAGATCCTTCATATGCTGTAAATGGTTGGGGTTCAATTGGTTTATTTGAAATGTCACAAAATCAAAATCAGAATCAATTTATATTACCTTTACATTCAAGATATGATCTTCCAAATTCAATTCCTGCAAAAGTTAAAATACCTATTCCTTTAGTATTTTATGCATGTGATAATGATGATCTTGATATTAATCAATTATCTTTATTTCAAAAGCCTTTACCTTTTTATGATACAATCTTTCATAATAAGAGTATTATGCATTTGACTATTGATTATAATGAACCTGAGGTTATTATAACTATACCTACATTGGATCCTAAATATTCAGAATCAATTGAGTTTTATACTGTTTCTGTTGTATTATTAGGGTTTAGTTATTTGTTGTATCAATTATTTCTTAGGATTTTCAGGCCAATGTTTGAAAAGAAGAAGTCAGAGTAGTGGTCGAGACATACTGTGCTCGAAGAGTACAGTATGTACTCACTCATACTCAAAGTTCTACAATATTCAACAGTATACCTATCTATTAACTCATACTACCTATAACTACTGTACTCTTCGAGCACAGTACACTCAAATAGAGAGTATTATATAACGGTTACATATCATTTATACTAACTCAAACATAGTTCACAATTCACAAAGTATACCGTAGATCACACACATCGCGCACATCACGCACCATACACCATACACCACCACACAGGCACCACCAATAATGCTCAAATTTACCCCATTTCGATTTATTACACCTAAAAATATCAAATATATACCACCAATTACTAGAAATCTAACTTTTGCTTCAACTACCTCCCTTTCTTCTTATCTCATATGGTCCACTTTCAAAGGCAGACCCTTAAATCGAATCAAATGTGATGAATTACCTACTCCTCCTGCTAGAAAACGTATCTATAGACAAATGACTACAGGTACAATTCTAGGTATTTTAACTGGTACTGTTGTAGGCGCTTTTTCAAAGATATTAACTTTATTCTTTACATTACTATTCGGTACTGTACAATGGCTTGGTCATAAGAATATGATCCCTATCGATCTTACAAGAGCACCACATTGGGTTGTAGTACTTGTTACTGGAACTACACCTGCTCTTTCTATATCTTTTATTACGGCTTTTGTAATCTCAGCTATTTATATGTGATATATTATAACACCGTTAATTATGATTATGTATACTCTTGTGTATACTATCTAACTCCCTGAAGAAGCAGGAATAGATGTAATAGTTAAATCACGCATTCCCTGTAAACATTGCTCAACATGTGTATCTAAACTACCAGATGCATAAGCTTCACGTGTATTTGCATCAAGATACTGTTGAACTTGTGCTAATCGAACATATGATTCTTGACAAAATTGAAGTTGTATCTTTACTAACGCTTCAAATGATGGATCCAAATAAGGTACACGTAAATCTATTAATTGTGGTAATTCAGTAGTAAGTTGAGTATTCAATTGTTCATAGATCTCCTTTGCATGTGCTAAATCCTTCTCTAATCTTGGAACTTTACTAACATCATCTGATGGTTTTTCAACTGCTCGTTTTACTTTCGCACGGGCTGCATCATAATCTAAACATTTATGATTCCTTTTCTTAATTGCATCATTAATATCAGGAAAATATGCACAAAATCTTGAAATTGGATCAAGAACTGTAGTTCTATATGGTCCATCAAGACTTTTAACTGTTTCCGCATCAAGCTCTTCAACTGCTGTAAGATAATACTTAGCAACTCCATCTCTTGCTCCTGCATCTCCATAAAATGCATCAATAGTCTCTGCAATACGCATTTGTGCTGCTGTCATCGCACGTAAACTATCTAAATATCCTTTCGCCTCTTTTTGCATCTTTTGTGCTGCATTCTCCATAGTTCGAAACCTACGCTCTTCAACTTCATATTCTCTATCAATAGTCTTCTCAACGTGCCCTGTTTTCATCATAACTGATGTACCTGCACGGTTAACAGCTTTTTTAAATCCTGTCCAACTCATATTTGATTTGTTTCTGTTATAGGGGGGATGTTTTAAAAAAGCAAACAATGTAAAAAGAGGTTGATGGCGAACAATTCGTATACATCCCTTAATTTGGGTTACCCTGCTTAAAGTTCATGTTTGCATACGTCATTAAATCTACGCTACGTTCTATCCCATAATTACGCAAAATTCATTACTACCTTCGTAGTAATGTAAGTAATGTAAGTAACTCAGTCATGTAGTTCATCTATAAATCAATCTCACCATCCGTGCTGGCCTGCCTCGCACACAACAATCTCACGTCCCCATTCAGAATTAAGAACTTGCTTGCCAGTAATTCTACGTGATGGAAGAGGATCAAGAATACTGTAAATAACATTACGACATCTCGATCTTTCTAATCTCTCAATAGGCTCATACCCTGCTTCATCACGTCTTCCTTCAATATACCTTTCATAAAATTCATCTTCTTCAGGATTTGCACATTTCCAAAGATGTCGTCCACTTCTCATAGCCATATATATTACTCCTGTTGCCCACATATCAACAGCTCTTGGATCAAACTCTTCTTCTGTATATTCTTCAGGTGCAATATATGGACCTGATCCACATAACCCATTAGTTAAATGAACTTCTTTCTCCCAAGCCATTCGGAAACATTCTCCATTTCCAAAATCTGTTATCTTTAATGCTCCTCTAGTCGTTAACAAAAGATTCTCTGGTTTTAAATCACGATGTGCAACTCCCATCTCATGCATATATACAACTCCACGTAATAATTGCTTGAAATAACAATCAGCTTCTTTAACTTCTAATTTACCTGCTGATAAAACAAGCGTATAAAGATCACCACCTGCACAATATTCCATAACTTCACAAAATTCACCTTTACTATCTCTTAATAGATCAAGAGTATGAATAATATTAG
The DNA here is from genome assembly GCA_030566855.1 of Tortispora sangerardonensis. NCBI lineage: Eukaryota > Fungi > Ascomycota > Trigonopsidomycetes > Trigonopsidales > Trigonopsidaceae > Tortispora > Tortispora sangerardonensis. Next base: position 81,550 of record JAKUBJ010000009.1, on the reverse strand, counting down.
GATGACGTAATGATGATGAAATGCAAAATTCTGATGTTAACCTCTTTGTATATTTAGCTTCACTCTCTTGAACAGATCTTTTAAATTCTTTAACAGCATATAATTGTTCTCTTGAATGATTTTGTGGATCAATCTTATGTGCAACACGAACAATTCCAAATGCTCCTTTTCCAATAATCTCTTGACATTTTCCATATTTTTCTACAAAAGTAGTAGTAGAATTTCCAATACTTTTCGTACCAGATCCACTAGTCTTTTGATTCTTTTCATATTCAGATACAAAATTCTCCATAAGACTTAAATTAGAGCCTTCAATAGGAATTTCTTGTCTTTTCTTTCCCAAAAAATCACGAATTAATGAGGAAAGCTTTTCTTGTCTTTTAGCACTTCTCAAATAATGTTCATGAGTTTCTTTATTGCTAGCATCCATATGAACCCAAAATCTTTTACCACCTGCAGGTGGAGGAGGTGTAGGCCCAACAGGTGATCCAATACTTGCTGCTGCAGGTGGTAAACTTATAGCCGGTAATGCATTAGGAGATCCATTGATACCTACATCTAGTATAGGAGTATTTGCAGCAGAAGATTTATGAGGATCAGAAGTGTTTATTAGGTTTGGATTCATATTTAATCCATTAAAGGCATTTTCAAAGCTCATTTTCACAGAATTTACCACTCCATTAGCTCTTGAATTAGCACGAGATCTATTTCTGCTAGGTGTACCAGATTGTAAATTTGTAGAAGATTCATTTTTTGTAGATACTATTAATGGTGGTTTATTAGATTTGACAGAAGCATCAGTTTCATAACCACTTTCATGACCTTTATCGATCTTTTGTTTTTCCTTGATTTCATCTTTATCTGTTTTATGAGCAGCATCTTTAAAGACTTTTGTAAGTTTAGACATTGTACCTAAACTTGTCTTTCTACTAGGAGGTTCAGATGTAGGAGATGTAACTTTAGATGTAGAATTAAGATCAACAGGAGGGATTTTAAAGCCTTCAGTACGTTTAACGGTATCAACAGGAGTAGGTACAGGAGAAGGAGAAGGAGAAGGAGCGGTACTTCCAGACGGCCTTTTTAGAACTTTAAATAAAGAATTAGCAGCAATTGTTAATTTTTTACTTTGATCTTCTGAAGGTTCACGAGCTGTTTCTGTCATTTTATATGTTCACTTAGATTCAACAATTAGTACACCAATTAATACACAATAGTTCAGTAAGTATACAGTATACAAGTTCACAGCGTATTGCAGATCGATCGTTTAAGATCAATAGAAATCAATAAACACACAAAAGAGACTTTTTAGTAAAGAAAAAATAGTCTATTTTAATCGATTTTCTTATAAGAAATGATTAAATTATAAATGAAGAGAAAATACGAGTGAAGTTCTCTTAGAGGGAAAGGAAAAAACCCAGTATAATGGGTAACAAAAAAGAGATAAAAAGAAGACAAAAACAACCCTCCAAAAGCAAGAAAAATTAGACAATTATACAAAGATTATCTTTGTATTGTAAATAAAGAATAAATTTAAATAAAAGAATATACAAAATGTTAAGATTTACCTGTATAATAACGAAAATAACAAGAATATAGGCTTTTGTCTTTTTATATGGAAGTAACAAAAAGAAATAGGTAGGCCTAAAAAAAAAGAGGCAGAAGGTCACAAAATCAACCTACAGTAAAAAGAGAAGAAAATCCTTTCTTGACGAAGACAGGCAACGACAGTCCAGGTGAAGTAAAAAAGGAATGTCTTAAATAGAAAGAAAAAAGGAGGAGAAATAAATGTAAAAAGAAGTTGGTGAAGGGGGGAGATGGGAAAAGGAAGTCTTAGGGGTGAAAAAAAACAAGTTTGGAGTAAGGCTGATAATTAAAACAAGCGCTTGTAGTAAAAATTAGCCCTGTGTAAAGTTTTTGTGTGGATAAATTAGCCCTGTAAATTGTAGACAAATATAAAGGAAAAGAGTATATTGAGAGTAGTAAATAGAGTATATTTTTATAAGGGACATATAGGGGCTTGATTCGGGTGAGTGATACGTAACCCATAGGAGGTGATGAAAGGTAGAGCTTTAAGTGCCCTTGAACTATGGATATAACGGGTTTACGTAGGTACGTAGGTAATGGATAACATATACTTTGTTATACATCGTATACAAAGTATGTGTTGTATAGGGTGAAACCTGTAGAGATCCAATATACACAAAGTATGTACACAAAGTATGAGTGTCATAGCATTGATTCATCAACCCATTCGATCGAATCATCATTCAAATCAACCAATCCACTATAAAATCCTTCAAATATACCATCACTTTTAAAATCATGCCCAGATGTCTCAACCTTTGTTAAAATAGCACGTGCAAATTCACTTATACCTTGTAACTTGTTGCTCATATACTTCCCAATCCTATCTTCATAAAGTACATCATCATACAGTACTTCACATTGTATATTCTCATTGAATACATTTTTAATATATTCTTCAATATCACGTAGTCCAATTAACAATGTATCAGTAAAGTAACCAATGTATTGTGTAAAATAGAACCTATTCTCAAAGATCTCTCTTGTATCACCTTTAAGACTATTAAAAGTTCTATTCATTTCAATACAACATACCATACATTGAAATATGTCATTATATAATGTAAGTAGATCATACTTTAGTATAATATTACTTACAGAAGGAGAAGTTTTGGCATCTTGATTCAAACATAAGATAAGTATTCTCCATATAGAATCAATATTATCTTGAGTTGATATTCCAATACTTATATATTTTTCCTTTAAATTAACTTGAACAGATTGAGAAGCAGTATCAAGATAAGTTTTATAGTCAAAAAGAGAGTGAGATTGTTGATAAGACTGAGATATTTCAAAAGAATCAAGAAATTCTTTCATTAGTGATATTAAGCCATTTTGTAATGAAGAATATGTATGTAGATCATTTAAAATAGTAATAAAATGATCATTCTTAATATGATATTTTGATATATGAATTGTGAGTGTTGATAATAGACGAGTAATTGGGTTATTAAAGTTCATTGAGTAATGTACTTTATTGAGGGTATTGTAGTTGTTGGCGTTAATGAAACCATTGTAAATTTGAAGTAGATCAGATTGAGTATCGTATAGATCAACAGTTGATTTATCAACTGTTGATAGATCAGCGTTTGATACGTCAACATTAGATATATCAATATCTGTCAATATATCAACGACTGACGTAGTTGATATCCTTATATATTCCAACATCTCCCTTAACCTCTCTATATCAACATCTGGCTCAAAAAATTTAACCAATTCATACTCTAACTCATTCAATATAGATATCCTAGATAATATTCCTCTTTGTATCTCTCTAACCAATATATTACATATAGGCTTTATAACACATAATGATCTCTCATAAACATATGAACAACCAGAAAACTCTCTTCTCATTAAATATTCAATAAACTCCATAGTAGAATCAAAATCAACTTTACTTATACTTATATTCGATAAATGTGCATATGCTACCAATACCATATAAGCAATACTTATACATTTCTTATTAAATATACCAATTTTAAGATCTTCTGATATATCTATCTCAGTAGATAAGATTTGCGCAGTATAAAGTTGTTTAGTATTTAATGATCCAAAATTATTGATTTGCCATGAATTAAGTCTTTGTATTGATTTTGATGTCATTGTTGATTCTAATTGAGTAATAGAATTCTTTGAAATTTCTTCTATTTTAAACCTTAATAAATCTCTTAAATTTCTTATTTCATTAAGGTAGTGTATCGAGTCATTGTTAGAGAAAAGTGATATTTGTTGATTGTTTATTATTGTATATTTAGACTTTTTCAATTCAACATTCGGTTTATTGATTTTATGAAAATATTTAGGATTTTCATTATTAATGTTATTATATTTTCTTTTAATATTTGTATTAAAAAGGTTAATACAAGGATTATTTGAAATATTCCAATTTATCATGTGTGTGGTGTGAACTGGTGCAGAAATTAAGTGCGAAGTGAGGTGTAAGTGTATACAAGCACAAGCACGCTCAAGTAAACCTGTACAAGCACACGAGTAAACATTTACAAATACACCCCATAAATGCGGTGTATTTGCAGTTTATTCTTCCTCATGTGCATCCAAAAAAGGATACCATCTATACCCAGGATCAGCACTTTTTGACCTACTATACTTCTGTTGCATTGTCTCTCTCGCAACTTCTGACCTTATACTTTGTTTCACCTTTGAAGAAACTCTACCATTCCTTAAATCACGTAAAATCCTAATTAATTTAGCAACCTTAACAATAACAAATAATCCACGTACTGCTGAATTAAAATTACCATCTGATGTATTCTCTTCATATGACAGTAATTCATCCTCTCCATCTAATGTAACCCATCTATGATTCCTCGCTTCTTCTAATGTAATTCTATTCAATGGATCTTTACACATTAACCTTTCAAGAAGTTCTGCCATTTCTTCACTAACTGTTTCTGGTATCTCTGGTTCATCATATTTAATAGCTTCATAAAGATCATTCAAACTATTATGTCTAAAAGGTAAACATCCAAATCCAAGACAATAAAGTGTAACTCCCATTGACCAAATATCAGCTGTTTTACCATAGAAAAATTTAGACGGATTAGCTGCTGTTGAATTAAGATTAGGTGTAGTTGAATTCATATTAGGATTCATCATAACACCATTACCATTAATTGATCCTTGTATTGATACAGGTGTTGATTTAAATTGTAAACCACCACCACTAAATATTAACTCAGGTGCCATAAATGCTGGTGATCCTGCTGTATATGCCATACCATCAGAATCATCAGAATCAAACATCTCTGAAACTCCAAAATCGGATATCTTTAATACATTATCTTCAGATAGAAGTAAATTCTCAGGCTTAATATCTCGATGAACTATACCTCTAGAATGTAAATATTCTATACCAAGTAAAAGGTCTCTAAAATAAAGTCTGCATTGTTCTTCAGAATATGGCTTAACTTGATCATCTAAAGATACTCTCATTACAACACCCTTTGAACAATATTCCATTACACAAAAGAGATAATCTGAATTTGGATCATCTAAAACTTCTATCATTCTTGCAACATTTTCATGATTAAGACGGTTCATAATTTGAATCTCTTTTCTAATCAAATTTAAACTACTTGATCCTTCAACTTCTCTTTGTAAATCTGCTAATGTTCTTCTTGGTGATCCTAATCTGGATCTTGGCGCTGGACTTGTACGTCCAGATGATATTCCTTGATTTGTTCCTCCTGCTGCAGGATTTGGACTTACTCCACGACTTCTACGTCCATATTGTCGTTTAAGAAATGCCGATAAAGAATTCCTTCTAAGGTGACTCTTTGAAAATACTTTAACTGCATATTTAGTTCCTGTAGTTGTATCTACAGCAAGATGTACAGTACCACAAGAACCATGACCAATTTCACGTTTAAGCCAATACTGATTTATAAGAAGACGTTCACTACCATCAGCAACTTCATATCTACTTGAAGCATTTAAAGTTTCCTTAAGAACAAGTTGAGCTGACGGTATTCTATGGTGATGTCTTGATGGAGAGAAGTATTTTCTATAAGAATCGCTGTCTGTTTTTGATCTTAGAAATCTTGGTCTTCTTAGAGGAGGTGGAGATTCTTCAGTTGATGAATTTTGAAGATTAATATCAGGTATATCTGAACCGGTGATAGTTTCAGCTATTGAAACAGGAGAAGATTCTAGTGAGTTTTTTTCTGAGAATGTGACAGTTTTAACAATGCCTGGTTGTATATTGTTTAAGGCAAGTTTAGATACAGCATGAGCTAAGTCTGCTGGTGAGATATCTTGTCTTATTCTGTCTCTTCCTCGAGAGTCTTCTGACATTTAATAAGTGAGCGAGTGAACTAGTGAGAGGAGCGAACGAAGTGAACAAGTGAACACAAAAGGATAGAAGTGATCGAGTGAGAAAGTGATCGCGAAAGGATAAAGAAGTGAACACGAAAGGATAAAGAACAAGTGGAAGCGAACGGTGATATACGAAGGATAGTAAATAGCTAAGACAATAATACAAAATAGACAATATAGATACACCTCAGTACAGCTTTAAGAGCATTTATCTACCTAAAAAAGTATGTAATATAGTAACTTATACACTTCACAACCACTATGTCTATTGGGATATCAAAATCTTCAAAAATCTTCAAATAATGACGTAATCAATACTCAATTTCTTATGAATACATCCACTTTTACCCTAAAATCAATAATATTTGTAAAATAATGGGAACCTTTATATATCAGAAATACAACTGGAATATGTAAGAAAACCCTTTTTCACTTTAAGCAATGTAAAGCAATTTAAGTTCGACGTCCTGTGAACATATCTGGATTTTACCGAATTTAGGTCACATAAAGTTTACAATTACTCTTATTGGTTGAAAAAGCTGGGGAAATAAATATCAATATCTATTGAAATTTCTATCGATTTTTATATACTTTTTCGATTCGGATAAATAGGTAATAATATATACAAATGGAGTAAATTAGTGAAAATGAGTATTAGTTAATGTAAAGAATATCAATTACATGATCTTGTCAATGAATCAATCATAGCCGTACGTTTCACATAAGAAAACCATATAAAGTTTAACATAAAGAAAGTCAAATGAATAAAAAAGATATAAACATTTAAATAAAAGACAATTAATTACAATTGGATATGATTATTTGATTTATTGATTGAAAAATGATTGATCATTTTTGAAATCAATTTTTTACCCGGGCTGCACGTTAATTACTTTTCTCTTTTTAGCAAGTCAAGTGCGGCGCGTTTTCGATATAATTATGACCCCTTTTTTCATCGCGAGTTCTTTTATCATTATCACCAACAAAGTGGACATAAACAACAGTGTACAAAGTCAAAAAGTCAACATATAAACACATATAAGGATATACAACACAAAATGGACACTTCAGTTGATATTTCAGGTGTAGAAGATAGCGACCAAATGGATCGTCTTAGACGATTTCAAGAATTTTTACAAGAAGAACAAAGAGATCCTATTCGTCTTATGTTAAATAGAAAAGAAAGAAGACTTGTTATCTCTTTAGACGATTTACGTGCATTTGATAGACCCTTTTGGAAAGGTATTCTAGATTCACCAACTGATTATATGGATGTAGTAAATAGGGCCTTAAAAGATGTTGTAATGGCTATAAGAGATCCTATAAGACATATTATTGCACCTATGGATCAATTTTATATTGCATTTAGAGGTACTTTTGGTGATCATGCTGTAACTCCAAGATCTATTAGGTCTAGTCATCTTGGTAAACTTGTCTCTGTTGAAGGAATCGTAACAAGATGTTCATTAGTACGTCCAAAAGTTGTAAGATCTGTTCATTATTGTGAAAATACTCAAAAATTTCATGCAAGAGATTATAGAGATCAAACAACTATTGGTACAGGTACACAAGGTGTTCAAGGTGTTATATCTTATCCTACTGTCGATTCTGATGGTAATCCTTTAGTTACAGAATATGGTTATTCAACATATAGAGATCATCAAACATTATCTATTCAAGAAATGCCTGAACGTGCACCTGCTGGTCAACTTCCTAGATCTGTCGATGTTATATTAGATGATGATTTAGTTGATCGTGTAAAACCAGGTGATAGAGTACAATTAGTAGGTGTTTATAGAGCTTTAGGAAATCGTACAGGTATGGGACCAAATCATTCTTCTTTTAAGACTATTATTCTATGTAATAACATAGTAATGTTATCTTCAAAAGTTGGAAATATCAGTGCAAGAAATATAACTGATGCTGATATTAGAAATATCAACTTAATATCAAGAAAACAAAATATCTTTGATCTTCTTTCTGAATCATTAGCTCCTTCAATTTATGGTCATGATTATATTAAAAAGGCTATTCTTTTAATGATGCTTGGTGGTGTTGAAAAAGTAATAGGTACAACTCATTTACGTGGTGATATTAATATCTTAATGGTAGGTGATCCATCTACTGCAAAGAGTCAGTTATTAAGGTTTGTTTTAAATACTGCTCCTTTAGCTATTGCTACTACTGGTAGAGGTTCTTCAGGTGTTGGTTTAACTGCTGCTGTAACTTCAGACAAAGATACTGGTGAAAGACGATTAGAAGCTGGTGCTATGGTTTTAGCTGATAGAGGTGTTATTTGTATTGATGAGTTTGATAAAATGTCAGAAATTGATCGTGTAGCTATTCATGAAGTAATGGAACAACAAACTGTTACTATTGCTAAAGCTGGTATACATACTTCTTTAAATGCTCGTTGTTCTGTAATTGCTGCTGCTAATCCTTTATATGGACAATACGATGTCGAAAAGGATCCTCATAGAAATATTGCTTTACCTGATTCTCTTCTTTCTCGTTTTGATTTATTGTTTGTAGTAACTGATGAAATTGATCCTGTACGTGACAGATTAATCTCTGAACATGTTCTAAGAATGAGACAATATCTTGCTCCTGGTCAAGAAGAAGGTCAACCTATAAGAGAAACTCCTATGCAATCATTAGAAGTAGGAGAACAAGAAGAAGCTTCTACAACAAATCCTTTTGAAAAGTATAACCCTCTTTTACATGTTGGTGTTGCTGCAAGAGATGATGGTGAAGAAGTTGAAATCCTTTCATTACAATTCATCAAAAAGTATATTCAATATGCAAAGAGAATTGTACCTGCTATTACAGAAGAAGCTAGAGAGATTATTATTCAAGCATATACGGATTTAAGAAATGAGGAATTACAAGCGGATGTTAGACGTACACTTCCTATTACTACACGTACATTAGAGACACTTATTCGTCTTTCATCAGCACATGCAAGATCTCGTTTAATTGGACGTGTTGAAGCAGTAGATGCAAAGGCTGCAGTAGAAATTTTAAGGTTTGCATTGTTTAAAGAAATACCTAAACCTGATAAAAGCAGAAATACAGAATCTAGAAAAAGGGCTAGAACAAGACAAGGTGATACTGAAACAACTTCTAGTCAATCAGTTGAGGATAGTCTAGAAGAAACTGCACGTCTTATGAGAGATAAATTACAATTAGCACCAGAAACTCAAGAGGATGAAGATGAGGATGTAAGTATACCAACGGTACAGACAACAGGATCGAATATCTCTCAAATTGGATCAAATAGATCACAACATGGAGAAGTACCATTTGAAATTACAGCAGATGAAGAACGATCAACACCTATACCATCTCAGAATGAAGCAATGTTTGGTGATGATATTGTTGCATCACAAGTTTCAGCACATAATACATTAAGTAGAACAGAACCAAATGAAGATGAGAATCCTGTTACAACAGAAGATGCTATTTCACATACAAGATTTGAGACGTTCAAATCAAGGATATCATTAGCATTTAGTGGACATGAATATGCTTCAACTGGTTGTATACCGATTGAAGAGCTTAATCAGATAGTTAATAGGAATACAGCACAAGAGAATTGGTTTACAGAATCAGAGATTAAAGCTGGTATTGAGAAATTGGTTGAGTTAGGGAAAGTTATGGTTGATGAAGGTAAGATTTACGCGATCTAAGATAAGTAATGAGGTATCAGAGGAAGCTCAGAGTTAAAACGTTATCAATACTCTAATGACGTCATTGTAATAATAACATGTACAATAGTTGTATAACATGATTGTAAAAAAATGAAGGCCCGAAGTTACAAATATGATCGAAATCTTTTTAGCCGTACATACAAAAAATCCAATCTGTGAATCTTAAAAAGCATTCACGAACTCAACCGCTTCACTATTTTAGAAAAAATAAAAATACGAAGATATTTTGTTTTTGTTTGTTTACTTTTTTTCTTAAAATTGATATTTAAAGTTTTTAATATTTTGCGATTTTGACCTGGTCAAAATTGAATTTGTGTTTTATAGTTTTGATTTTCTTTAGAAATTGACATTGGAAGTTTAAAAAAAATGCCTGAACCAGAAGCTCCGCCTGAATTCGATAGCGCGTCACAATTAATATATACAGCTATACGTGCAGCAGAGAAATATGCTATTTCATTACAACAAGCAGCAGAAGCAGGATCAGAATTTGCAGCAGCATTGGAAGCAGTAGGTCGCGCAGATGCAAGAAGTACAGTATCTGTTGATAATTTAAAGACAGCTCTTGAAAGTACAAGTGATATATTACCTTCTTCTGAACCTTCAACACCTAGAATTGGTAGTCCTATTGAGTATTTAGATAATGATAAAACACAAGTAAACCCTGCAGAAGCATTAGTTGCAGCAGGTGGATTTCTTCATGTTATATCTAATCATGAAATGGTACTTTCATCTACAGTTTTACATGGATTTGTTGAACCATTACAAGATAGTATAGAAGATCTTAGTTCAGCTGCAGTTTCAGAAAAGGCAAGTTTTGAAGCTGAACGTACAGAGAGATTAAGAGTTCTTAGGGAAAGTGAAAGATCTAGACTTGCATCAGCTCGAAAACCACTACTTACAAGTAAAAGGTTTAAAGAGTCATCTATTAATAGATCACGTACAGTGAATTTTACACCAAAGTCACCTGGAGCAGCATCAGGAGCATCATCTATATTATCTGTGCCATCATTTAGGCCATTATCGCCAATTAAAGACAGAAATAGTAGATTATCAAATGGAGGAGGTACGTATAATGAACTTCTTGGATTTAGAGAAGCATTAGTTGATCTTACAGCACAAGTTGATGGACTTGAATTATTAAGGGAAAAATATACAAGATCAATAGATGGGTTAATTGAAAAGGCATTAAATGCATTGCTTGATAGAGCAGCTTATTTGACAAGAGCAGAGAGAGAAATTTATGATAGAATTGCTTCAAAGGGTACAGATAAGAGTCTTGATTTACTTTTAGATATTGCAGATGATCCTTTTGGACCAATTGAATCAAAACGTGGTAGTTTAAGATGTTCAACAAGTGAGAGTTCACCGAATATATCAGAACCATCGTCAATACCAATGACAGCAACTGAATATGATTATAATGATGATGATAATGATAGGCCTATGTTGTTAGGACCACAGCCTATATTGAGTCGACCTAGTATTGGAGTTTTAAGTGATGATAGTGCAAGTAGTTTACGATCATGAGTACTTGTGCCATACTACTTGCGCAGTAAGTGCTTGTTAAGCAACGATTATACCTGTTTACGCTACACAGTACACAACTTGTTCAGCTTACACATAATCGCACAAAACTGTTTATGTTTACATAGTTACCTGCTTACAAGCAAACCAACCTACAACTAATGATATCTTCTTATTAATGAATCATAAACACCTAAATTATATCTATTCAGCAACAGGAACAGGCTCAGGAAGTTTACCAGCAGGTTTACCACTTGCAATTGCTTTAATATTCTCCAATGGAGAAAGACCAAGCTTATTGTTATAAATAATAATACGACTGAGCTGAACACCAGCAACAGCACCTAAGAAGAAATTTACAGAAGCTAACATGACATTACGTGGTTTAATAATCAAACACCAACGTGTCCATATAGCACCAGTTGCAAATAAAGCAATCTGTTGTGTACCTGATAGAGATTCTACTGGGCGGTTAAGATCAGAAATACCAGCTAAAACCAAACTCCATTTAAGTACAGGAGCCCAAAAATGTACAGTTTTTGGTCCTGTTTCAGAATTTAAAAACCGTCTAAATGCAGAAGATGACGCTGAAGCCATTTTTCCCTAAGTGAATTGTATAAAAAAAGCGGGGGTTGGATGGTTAATGGGTTTATGAATCCGTGATGGTGAATGGTAGTAAATTGGCGCTTAACGGTTAGTGTAAGTGAGTCAGTAAAAAAATTAGGATTACCCGGTTATTTTTATAAAAAATTCAATAAACCAATCACATAACTGTTGATATAATATCGATAATTGTATGAAGGAAGGAACTTACCTTTTTATATAATCTTGTAGTAGAAATAAGTCAACATGTCAAAATACGCACTTCCTAAAACAGTTAAGGAGCTTAGATTTATTATGGGAGAGGCAGGTTCTGCAAGTGAAGGATTAAGATCTTTTGTATTAAGAACATACCCTACATTAAGAAAGCATAATCCATCAATTCCTCTTCTTGTACGTGAAGCAAAAGGAGTAGATCCAGTTGTTTATGCAAGATTTGAGTATGGAAAGGAGGGTAGAATTGATGTTAGTGATAAGAATGATAAAGAAGTTGAAGCGATGATAACGCAGCTTGTTCAGCAGTAAAGTATTTACAAGTATTTACAAGTGTTTATTGAGTGATTATGGTACAATATCGATACTATTCAGAGTGTAAAAGCTACACTATATACAGCTACGTCAAGATTGTATAACTTAGAGTGACTAGAATTACATGTGTACAACCACTGTAAGCAGTGATTGTAAACGGTTGTATATGGCTTATGATAATTATGACATTATAATGCAAAACATTAAACCTATTCAGTTGAAGTAAACCTATATTCACCCCATGCTAATGAACCAGTTTGTTTAGTATAAACAAGTGTTGCCTTGTCATTATATGCAGCACCAGCTGAAAAGTAAATAGGCAACAAATGTTCAACAGTTGGATGAGCTTGTCTAAGATCAGTTCTTTTAAACAAATCTTTCATAGCAGTACTACGATCATCACCAATAAAAGAAGTTACAGCCTTTGAAAGAGCAGTATCAAATGGTTTTGAATATGGAGTAGGCTTATCTAATCCATACTTCATCATATCACGTAGATTATGTACTGTCATTCCTGATCCAACTAATACAACACCTTGGTCTCTAAGAGGAGATAAAGCCTTACCTAATTTAATAGTCTGTTCAGGATCACTTGAATAAGGAAGAGATACTTGAATTACAGGTATATCTTTAAGTTTTGTTTCAGCACCAAATGCTACACGGAAAGGAACCCATACACCATGATCTAAACCTCTATTTGGTTGTAATTTAGCATCTATATCATTCATAGCTAAAAGTTTAACAATTTCCATAGCTAATTGAGGATCACCATTTGTAGGAAATTGTTCCTTATACATATAATCAGGGAAACCATAGAAGTCATATATAAGTGAATTCTTAAGAGCAGCAGTTACTTCAATTGTTGATTCTTGCCAATGAGCTGATGCAACAACAATTGCTTTAGGGTTAAGTTTTATAATTTCATCACCTAATTTTTGAACAATATCATAAGCACCTGGTTCACCTTCATTTCTGTACATGAAGTTAGGGCCTCCATGAGAGAAGAAGTAAACAGGCATGCGTGTAATAGCTTTTGACATATTTGTAGTGTTTGTAAAGTATTGTCCAATGAAAGGTAAAGAAGCTCCAATACCTGCGATAATCCAATTCCACATTTATATAGAAATGAAGAGATATCGAGGAATATATATATTCGAAGAAGTAACCTTAATAATCGAGAGTATCGGAGCATGCGGCTCATAATTAGCCAATTGAGAGTTTATTATTAATACTGACACATGCTGACATAGAGCGACCGCATCATATTAAGGGAGCAATGACTCGAGTTGACTACACCAGAGTATGAAAAATTATGGAAAAATTGTAGACTTACTTTACAGTGTTATATGTCATTCACTGTATGCTGTACACAGTTTACAGTGTCGCGGTCTACAGGGTGTGCTATCACCCGACACTGCTTACAGTGTCCACAGTATACATCTTATACACAGTATACTCAAAAGTCTACAAAACAGCACACTTTACAATATATTACACAATACATACAGTAGTATACATTTTTAAACAATTTATAGAGCATAATACCACTATAAACAGTGGTGTTCATTTTGTCAGTGATCGAACTAACAAAATCAATTACTTCCCAAAGAGGAAGTCCCAACCTTCACTTTCATCATAATCTATCACTTATCTATCATACAAATTCTTCCTTTTTACAATTCCTTATAAACCTCATAAATAACACTATATATTTCAATTTTATTCATTTACTCTATTTGTAGCAAAAATATACATTTCTGTAACCATAAATAAAGTTTTAATTCATTACCCTTTTTAGGTTCTCTTTTACTATAAAACTCGTCTTTACTTATCAGATCACTTCTTACCTTTTTTCCCACATAACTTTTCTACTTATTAAAACACATTTATTACTTGTTATTCTTTTACTGCTTATTCTTCCTAATTTGTTAAGGAGTGATATTGACTTATCTGGTCAATATTACCGCTTTTCTCCTTAGAATCTTTAATACCCTTCTCCCTCCCCCCGCTTACGGCGTCATTTAAGAATTGCCACAATTTCAATAGTTTCTTTCAAAACTACTTATTAAGATCTTTGATTTATCTTATATTTTAAGCTTACATGTCATTTCTATTGATTTTATACAATTGCTGACTATGGGGCTACGCTACATCGTATATCTATCATCAGATCGCATATACAGCTGTAAGCATTGTAGAACTCATTTAACAAATCATCATGATCTTGTATCTAAACAATTTAGAGGTCAACATGGATCTGCATTTTTATTTGATTCAGTTGTAAATATCGCATTAGGAACTTTAGAACAAAGAAGAATGACAACTGGTGATCATAGAGTAAGAGATATTTGGTGTGCTCAATGTGGCTCTTATGTTGGTTGGAAGTATGAATGGGCAGAACCTACTTCTGAACAATATAAAGTTGGGAAATTTATACTTGAAGCTGAATTGGTTGTTCTTGTGAGTAAATAACATATAGAGGTGTTGGTGAATACACCACCATATTTTCACTCACTTATTTTGGTTTTCGTACAAACTACACACCACACTACTTACACACCACTTAACCATTACATCACTTGCACGTAAAAACATACACACATTTTGGTTATCTATTTATTCGCTTATGCTTAATTTGAATTACATATGTTCTTGTTATTTACAATCAGAACATACAGAAATTGATGATCTTAATAAACTTAACTTGAATCTTGCAAAATGGTCAAAATCTTCAGTAATGAATTTATACTTTTGCGTAGAATGTCAAGCTTTACGTTGTAAACGTTGTTCACAAGAAGAAATAGTCTTCACTTATTGTCCTACTTGTTTAAGAGAATCTTCTGTAGAAGGTTTAGGAAGGTGTAAGAGAAATTGTTTGTTATGTCCTAATTGTGATAATTTATTAGCTATTGTTCAACACTCTGAGAATACACTTACTTTGAAATGTTCATCTTGTGATTATTCAGATAAAGATTTGATATTTGCTAGATCTGGTGCTGGTTCAATCACTCAGCAATTATCTTCTTATACTTCATCGAAATTTAAGATCGATTTAATGAAATCTGCTAAACAATATGCTATACATAAAGAATCATCATTAAGATCAGCTGATTCTAATACAGAATGGCCGAATTCAGCATCACCTATATCAAATGAAGTTTCTACCAATACAAATTTGAAACAATTTCCTAAACCTCCTTTACTTAGATCAAGAAGATCATGGAGATGTAAACAATGTGGTTTTATACTTGTAAAACCTGATGTTTCAAATCTTATTTCATCTATTGAAAAACCTGTCCCAATGACATCTTCTAAATCATCAATGGCACTTTTTAAAGTTTGTTTACTTGCTACTGATTATGTACCTTATATTTCTGCTTACAGGCAATCATCTACGGTCATTCATTTCATTATTACAAATCCGTTAGCTGTACCTGTAAATATATCATTAGCAGTTCAAGAAGTTCCTAATTCGAAACAACCTTTAACTATATTATCACCTAATGTATCAATTGGTCCTTGCCCTGGTGGCTCTTGGGAACCTGTTTATGTGACTGCTTTAGTATCATCAAGAAAGAAAGTACCTGTTGAATCTGATACTGGTATAATTGATACTGGTCCTAATTGGTCAAGAATACAAGTTCTTTCAAATGCTTTTCCAGGTACTGAAGTTCCTGTTTATGCATCTGTTACATATCAATTGGCACCAATACGAAATATGGATGAATCAAAACAAACAGCATTTTGGTTTCTATTAAGATTGTGAATAAGTTTGCAAATTGAATGAATTTCTAAACATTCGTCAAATCAACCTCTGAAATGCATTTTTCAATATTTCAAATTCTTCTTGTGATTTAACAAATACATTTTGATACATTTGCAACAATTCTCTCAACACAATTCTTTTATCCTTTCTTCCTTCACATATACTTGTCAAATTTGATTCAAGTTCTTGTCTCAAAATAGGCTTGGTTAATGATCTTTCTAATGTCATTTCATTATACCCATCAATTAATGCTTTTCCTAATGAAGAAGGCATTAATTCAATTATTCCCTTTCTGGATTTACCCTTTTGTCTTTCCTCATAACTAATTCTTGTCTTGGTCTTTCTATCTCTCATTATCACATATTCCCTGCTTATAACTTTATCAATATGCTCTGCCATAGTAGCATCTGTACCAATTTTATTTGCATCCATAAGAGCAATTAATTCTGTTTCTGTAATAAATCCAGGTGGTGATGTCTTGCTTTCATTAATACTAGTAGATGTAATCTCCATCCTTTGTCCTACAAATACATCAGGTAATTGATCTGTAGTCTTCCAATCTTCATAAATGTATACATCCAAGTAATTTCTTTCATGTACTTTTAAACATGTTTTTGCAAACCTTTCATCACCCCATACAACTTCAACTCTTCTTTTACTTCCAATTGCATCATGAGAACAACAAGCAAGAAAATGTCTTGTAATGAACTGAAAAACTTTCTTATGATCAACAGTAACACCTGAATCTTCTTTTAATTCTGTTATAGGATGAATTGGAGGATGTGCATGATCATTATGTGTACCTTTTCTTGGCTGAAGAAATCCATTAGGTGTACTTGATGTAAGAAGCATAGAAGCATATGATCCATATTCAGAATTAGATGTATGTTTATCTATTAACTTCTTTAAATCAATATCTGAATCAAATTGATCTGTTTCAGTTCTTGGATATGAAATATATCCTTTGTTATATAACTCTTCAGCTATTTGAAGAATACGTTTACTATTCATTCCAAGGAATTTAGATCCTGCCTTTTGTAATGTAACTGTAGTTAAAGGAACTGGTCTATACTTTCTTGTAGGACTATCTTTAAACGATTTAACAATTGCAACATTCTCTTTCAAACATTTCTCATATATAACAGTAGTAATTCCCTTATCGAAAAGATGTGATCTTGACCAACGAAATAATGTACTTGCATTAGGTTTCTCCGGTTTAGGTGTTTTTAAGTTCAATCTAATTGACCAAAAGGGTTCAGGAATAAATGATTTCACACGATTGTATCTATCAACTACAAACCCAAGTGTCGGTATTTGACAAGTTCCAAACGAAATCAAACGTGCTCTTAATTGACTAAATTGATCTCTTAATGTTAATGTCAAAAACCTTGTAAATACAGCACCAACTCTTAAATCAATTTCTCTACGAGTTTCAACTGCATCTGCTGCTTTCTCATCAAGAACGCCTGCATTCTGAAACGAGTTACGTATATGTCCTGGTTCTATATTTGAGAAATGTGCTCTAGATACATCAATCCTTCTATTATATTTCCTTGCACATTCTGCAATACATCTACCTATATATTCACCTTCTCTATCACAATCTGTCCAAATCATAAGCATATCAGCATGTCTTGCTTCATTCTCTATATTCTTCGCAACTTTCTGCATATCTTTACTAACAAATGTCTCTATCTGCATACCCCATAAACTTTCTAATGGTGTAGCTGACCATTTCTTAGTAGATTCAGGAAAATCAACTTCATAAAGATGTCCAAGTACTGACGTCACTGTAACTGAACATCTTTGATTATTTCGATTTACATCTGCATCATAATTCCTAACATACTTGTTTTCAGAAGGCCTTGAACCTGATGATCCAAGAGCTTGAGATATCGCTTTAGCAATAGATGGCTTCTCAGCAACAGCCAAAATCTTCATCAAATATAATTACTACAATACTAATATAAATGATATTGCTTTTCTGCGCGTATACATAGACGCGGTCACGTATAAGGTGTTACCGTAAAAAAAACACACCGGGTAAGCTACAGGGCGAATAACTCGGATTTATTTTTTTTTAGTTTAACCCATCCTTTCTTTTCTTTTTACCGACTTGTTTTTTCCTTCCCTTTTTTTTTGGTTTCTTTAAATGTCAACTCCTCGTGCAAAACCTTGGGAAGTCGCAGGTGGTAGAGCAGTAGCAGGTAAGTAAAATAAAGAGTAAAAAAGAACAAGTAAAATACGTGAAATAGAGTGTCTTTTGAGTGGCAAAATAGGACAAGTTTTGTCTTGATCTGTGTGTATGATCTGTTTTTGGCGTAGTGTGTCTGAAAGTGGGGAATTATAACTATTTGGGACCGGATAATCACAAGATCTATTTGAGAGATATATTGGCGGTTATTACTATGGCAACTTGTTTCCTTTTTTGAATTGTTTTATATGTGAAATTTGTTTTTCGATAGGTTACTAACTTTATGCGGGGCAATTTTTTTTAGATTTACACGGTTCTGAAAGTAATATAATAAGTCCGATTTCAACAACTTCAGTTTCTTCTTTAAATACAGCAGGATCGAATACTAGTATGAGTAATAGCAACAATAATAATACTAGCAGCACACCATCATCTGGTGCGCCTCCTTTACCTAATCGACCAGCAGGATTAGCATCGACAACAGTTTCGGATTCTACCTCGGTACCAACAATGGATTCTGGTACTTCTACAATGTATGGAGCTGGTCTCAATAATGGTGGATATGGAACAACAGGGTACGGAGGGTATAGTTCTGGTCTTGGTGGTGGATATGGATCAGGTCTGGGCGGATATGGAGGATATAGTTCATATGGTTCATACGGGTCAGGTCTCGGTGGATATGGAGGATACGGTTCCGGACTTGGTGGATATGGATCGTATGGAGGATATGGCGGATATAATAGATTTGGTGGATATGGTGGATATGGTATGGGACAAGGAGCAGTTGGACCAGATGGACAACCTGTTGGAGTTTTAGGAGGAATGGAACAATCTACACAAGCAACATTTCAACTTCTGGAAAGTGTAGTTGGAGCAGTAGGAGGGTTTGCACAAATGTTAGAGTCTACATATATGGCTACACATTCATCATTTTTTGCCATGGTTTCAGTTGCAGAGCAAATGGGACATTTAAAACATACACTTGGATCGATGCTGGGTATATTTACATTGATAAGGTGGATTAAGAAACTGATTGCTAAATTAACAGGCAAAGCACCACCAGCACCTAGATTAAATGCTAAAGAATTTCAAAAATTTGAACAAAAAGTTGCAGCACATGGAGGAGCAGCAGTTAATAAATCTCGTGCCTCATTTAAACCTATGTTATTATTTCTTGGAGCAGTTTTTGGTTTACCATATTTAATTGGACGCCTTATAAAAGCTATGGCAGCACAAAGAGAACAAGCAGCAAATGCAGATGCCTCACAATTACAATTTTGTAGGATGTTATATGATTTTGTTCCTGAAAATCCAGCTATTGAACTTGAATCAAAGAAGGGAGATATAGTTGCGATTTTATCACAAACTGATCCTATGGGACATAGATCAGAATGGTGGAGAGCTAGATCAAGAGATGGTCGTACAGGATATGTACCAGCACCATATCTTGAGATGATTGAACGAAAGATTAAACCAGAAGTTACTCCTAGTTCTATGAGTGCAATGCCAGTTGGAACAGATGTATAAAGGTTATTTGTTTAATAAATGAATCAATATTATGAGTATTGTATGAATAAGTACTAATGAATAGTAAGATAAATACGTAAACGGTTATGAAAAATGACAACTATGACGTCAGAGTTTATTTATTGATAGTCAAGGTGAAGGTAAGAATTTTTTCCAATCTTCAAGTGACCATGAAGAAGAGACAGAATAATCAAGTACACCATTCATAGCAGCAGATGGAGTCATTCTAATACCATTTTGACGATGATATCTTATGAAATATTTAAGATCATCAGTAACAGCATTACCACCATTTCTTGGAGCTCCCTTAGCAGGAGGAACAGTAAGCTTTTCAAGTACAGCAGACTTGTCAACACCAGCAGCAGACTCAGCTAATTGAGCAAGTCGTTCATAAGTTTGAAGTCTTGATTCATGATAAACCGCTTCATCGAAGAAATCAACTTGATTATCGAACAAAGCAGTACAAAAATCATAAAATTTTGAAGGTGCTAATGCTGCTACTGCTAATGCTGCTTCATGAGTAAGTGTAGAACAAGGATGATAAGGATGAGGTACATGTCTGAATACTAAAGAAACAGGTACATCATTCTTTTGGATGTAAGGGATTACATCATTGTAGATAACTTTCCATGCTTTGGCAGAGAAAGGACATACAAAATCAAGGTAAATGTCTACTACATTTGGAGCAGAATGTAAAAGATGAGAAACAGCGTATTTAGGTGCAAGAGTCATTTTATAAAGTTGATGAATAAATTAGATAAGATTTTAGCTGTATTTATAGCTTTTTTGGTGATTGTCGAGAATGGTGTGTGTGTGGGGTGTAAAGTTGATCATCGATCATACGCCATATAAGTTCAAATCCCGAATTTCACTTAATGGAAGATATTTTTGAATTTGGTTTTATTCATGTGATGTAAATAAGTTAATAATATTTTCCTTCTTCAGTGAGTTGCATAAATTGTACGCCGACTGCGTGCCCAACTGCGTGCCTGTCAGCAAGCCCGACAGCACGCACCGTGAATGTCTCCGCAATGGTGTCTTAGACTCAGTAACTGCATGAACCAACTAAATATTAAATAACTCTTTAGAATCTTAACCGGTTAGATATAAGTTACTCTTTATAAGTCTCTCTATGACACTCATAAACTACACTCATCAACACAATTTGTTCACTTCTTCAAGATTCCTAACCTGCATTTAGGCGTTTAAGATATACCCCTTTGTAATGAATTAATCAACCAATAATCATATCTACAGTACAACAATAGTATCATTTATCCTATATTTTAACAAACAATATACCAAATCTATTGGTCATATATGAACCGTTAAAAGTGCTTAGATTTTAGTTAGAACGTTCAACAATACTATTTGTTAATTTAACCGGGATATCAACATTGATTACTTCAGAACTCTTATCTTAATATATCGCTTTCATATATAACCGGCTAATCAAGAAAGATTATGCCACGAAACATTTTGTCCGCCTTAAGTACAAAATGACTGACTCGATTTAATCAAACAAGATCTATTTTAGACATGAATCTTATACAACACTTTCTTAGTCTTCTGATTCTATTCTAATAAGAGCTACTTCGAAACCGTTCAATCGTTTATTATAGAACCGTTAATAGTCTAAAGAACTTGGCTTTTGTCCCTATATAAAGATGATATTATCCTTCGTTTCTCTTGTTGTATATAATTTTACTATTAAATCTTCTTATTTATTCTTATTGAGCTTGTAGAGATTTACAAATATGGCAGGCCATTGTTCAGTTTCTACCTTAACTGCTACACAAGTAATAACAGAGACTATTAAACAAATATTTCTCTGTAATCCTCCAGTTACTACAACAACTGTATATGAAAAGGCTTACACATCTGCTACTGCTGCAACATACACAACTTATTACTCCAACTGTGTACCAACAACTGGCTTAGTCACTGACGTATACTGTTATAAATGTACACCAAGTACAATCACATATACACCTTCTCCTGCACTTACTACAACTAATAATTGTGTTTATGTATGGAACACCTATCAAGAATTCTCTATTCACTACTCTATCAATATCGAGCTAGGTATTACTGTTGAAATACCAGTAATAATTACCACTACTCAAAATGAATACACTACTGTTTCGCACACAATAGCACCTACTACTTCTAATGATGTACCTACTACACCCATAGCACCTACTACATCTAATGATGTAACTACTACACACATAGAACCTACTACATCTAATGATGTAACTACTACACACATAGAACCTACTACAACTAATGGTGTAACTACATCTAACATTCTTCCTACAAACACTCTTACATCTAGCTTTTCGTTTTCTAACAACTCCGATACGCACTCAACCCCAACAACTGTTCACTCTACTTCATCATCTGCTTCAGCCCCTACTTTAACACAAGGTTTTAAGATCTCAGTTGCTACAACTGGTCCTTATGCCGGTCAATACATTTCTATGGTAAACGGAGTTGGTCTCGTTAATTCTGGTTCAGGAACAACGTTTTTTAATCCAGACAATACTCTTGGATATATCACTTCAATGAATCGTAAACGTCAGCAGCAGGGATTTCAATATGTAGGACGTCTCCAAGATGTGTTTGCCAATATCGAATCACCTCAAAATGCGTACTTTAATGGTCGTTACCTCTATATTGAAGGATCAAAAATATTTTATATTTGTGTAACATCTTACGGAAATGCTGTATTTTTCACTCCTTTGTTATCTGCAAATTGTATTGCTGTAGAATTTGCGACTGGTGGCAGTGTCTTTCCGCCAACATCTTCTTCTTTGACTAGCTCTACATTGGCAACTTCATCATCACTTTCTTCCTTAGTGTCAACATCATTAACATCTCAGCCTTCGTCACTTGTTTCATCGTCAGCAGTATCTTCTAGTGATTTCTCTTCCTTGTTGTCTTCTTCTTCTATTCAATCCTTTAGCCAGTCATCTTCAACAGACTTTTCAAGCGAATCTTTGTCTGTGTCGTCTTCCAGTGAATTATCATCTTCTAGCGCTTCATCATCCTCTTCCAGTGAATCATCATCCTCTAGCACCTCATTATCTTCCAGTGAATCTTCGTTTTCTAGCGCCTCATCATCATCTTCCAGTGAATCTTCGTCTTCCAGCATCGCATCATCGTCTTCCAGCGAATCATCATCTTCTAGCGCTTCATTATCATCTTCCAGTGAATCTTCTTCAGCATTATCTTCTAGCACCTCATCATCTTCCAGTGAATCTTCGTCTTCTAGTGCCTCATCATCATCTTCCAGTGAATCTTCGTCTTCTAGTGCCTCATCATCATCTTCCAGTGAATCTTCGTCTTCCAGCGCCTCATCATCATCATCTTCCAGTGAATCATTATCTTCTAGCGCATCATCATCATCTTCCAGTGAATCTTCGTCTTCTAGCACATCATCATCATCTTTTACTTCTGGCACTTCTTTGCCTACACAATCTCCTCTTCGTTGCCCTAGTTCTTACTCTGGCTTCCAAGCAACCATTTATTGGCCTTTCATGGCTCAGTATGAATCCGTCACTGACTTAGATATGTTGTATCGATTATATGCTTCCTTTGGACAATATCCGGTAATTAGCAGTACTATTTCTGATACTTTGAATGACGGAATTCCTGAGTTATTATTAGAAATAGATTACGTAAATCCAAATACTCAACCGTTCTATGTTTTGGTTGAATTGATGGGATATCTGAACACCGCTCAAAATTTGGGAGGTTTTATGACAAACTTGTATCAATACGTTTCGTATTATACTGGAGCACGACTTTGGCTTGCGCTTGGAGGTGCAGCATTTTCATGTGGTACACCACTCAGTAACGATCCAACTCAAGGTACTGTATACCCATTACAAAATATTGACCCTTATAATGGTTTAGGTGACTTATTCTTAGAAGATGTCTTACCTGGAGTGTACGCTGTGCGTGCAGTTTGGATGATGCAAATTGTACCTGATATTAATATATATCCAGGAACGGGAGATGTCATGGTTAACTATACTCTTGGCTTCTCAGGTACTTAGAGAATAGAATTGATGGTATTTGAATTCGGAGAAATTTACGGCATTTATTGTATGAGCAATGTTGCATAGGTTTAGGAGATTTCCCCTTTTATGGGATAATGAAATTAGTTATTACTCTTGTAATTTATGAATACACATAACAAACGGCATCCGAAATCATGAAATCTAGATTATAAGCTGCCATTTTTGAGAATCTAATAACAATTAATTGTATGATTAAATACCGTTCTTCGGTTACATTATACAGTTGAATATCGGGACACTGTGTGATCACAAATCAAAACATTGTTTGAAGTGTTTATATTCAAAGATATATTTTCTTTTTGGTTGTATTTAATTTTAAAGTTGTTTATTATGAAAATTCACTTTTGTATGTGAAATATTTCGTCAATTGTGGGCTTTTGAATACATTACGTCATTTACTTAGTTAAAGTTCAATTTGACATAATACCGTTACAACCGAAATTGATCTACTTACAGCTACATCTTTATTGCATTTTATTATTGGATAGGTAATCGTTAAAGATTAAAGAGGAATAATCAATGGTAGCGAAACTATGATAAGCAAATAGCCTTTGAGTATTTGATTACAAGCATGCTAAATAATGTATTGTTTATAGTACTGTAACGTATGATATTCTGATGATCTGAAAGATTTGTCCAAGTAGATCTGTTTCTATATATTTCAACTTATCTTTATGTTGTATTTGAACTGTTAATACCGTTACTTATGGTGCACATTTAAGTTATTTAAGTAATACTAAGAAGTTGATTGTTTATTAAACTCTCCATGTAACTGATAGATATATCTACATTGTATATTCCAATATGATATTATATATACACTGAGTAATCTCCTCTTTCTCTAAATTCATTACTAGAAGATGTCTATTTGCTCTGTTATTACTACAACAACTACACAAGTTGTAAGAGAAACTCTTAAATATGTATTTCTTTGTAATCCTCCTGTGAATACAACTATCTTGTATGAGAAAGCATTTGCTTCAGCACATACACCATCCCTTGCTACTTACTATTCTAATTGTAGCCCAACATATGGTCTTGTATCTGATAAGTACTGTTATAGTTGTAAGCCTACTACAATCACCTATACTCCATCTCCTGCGTTAACTACTTCTAATAACTGTATATATGCATGGGATGTATATGAACAAGTTTCTATGAAGTATTATGTAGATATGGAGTTAGGTATTACTATAGATATACCTACTATTAGTGTGATTACTACTGGATATACTATCACTCAAACTGAGATTACATCTGAACATCATAGAACTACTGATCCTCCAACTGTAGCTCCTACGTATATTCAACCTACAGATACAGTAACAAGAACAGAATCACCAGATTTGAGTGATACGTCAACTTTTGTCTTCTCAAATACGTCTAGTATAGTTTCAGAGACTTCAAGTCAAACTTTGTCTTCAAGTATGATTGAATCTTCTATTTCTGAATCATCAATTGTTTCTTCATCTTTGTCAACAAGTGTTTTATCTTCTACCTTAACTTCAACTTTGTCTTCTTCCTCTTCAACACCAATGCCATCACCTTCTTCCACATTGGCATCATCTTCTGAAGTTACATATTCAACATTATCGTCTTACTCTTCATTGTCTTCAGCTGAATCATCTTCAGCATTATCGTCTTACTCTTCATTAGTGTTGTCTTCGTCATTGTCCTCAGAAGTATCATCTTCATTAGTGTCATCTTCATTGTCCTCAGAAGTATCATCTTCATTAGTGTCATCCTCATCATCTGTGTTAGCGTCATCCTCATCCTCATCATTTTCATTAGTGTCGTCTTCGTCATTGTCCTCAGAAGTATCATCTTCGTTAGTGTCATTCTCATCATCTTTGTTAGCGTCATCCTCATCCTCATCATCTTCATTAGTGTCATCCTCATCAGACTTCTCATCCTCATCCTCATCAGACTTCTCATCAGCGTCATCTTCATCAGAATCATCATCTACAACAACTTCATCTATTATACCAGCAATACCAATGCCTACTCAATCACCTTTAGCATGCGCAGGATACCCACAAATTATGGATTCATCTGCTTATGTTCTTACAGGCGAGCAATACAATGCAATGACTAATACATTTATTTTAATTAGAGCTTATAAAACTTTACCATCTGCACCTGTAGGTGATATGGCTATTACGAACACATACGTTGACGGTGGTATGGTCACTTATGGATTTGTTACATCTGTTCCTGCATCAAGTACAACGTATTATGCAGTAGAAGGTTTAAGGTACCAATCACCATCATCTTTCAAATATTACCTTAGAGCACAAACGACTACATTTTCAAGTGAACCAATTTTAACGGAAATGAAATCATGGAGTGCAATGGGAGATGCAGCGTTCTTATGTGGTCAAATGGATAGTTCTTCAATTACTCAAGGATCTGCTTATCACATAGTTGGTGATAATACAGATAATCCACTGTATCAATCAACTACAGCAGGTACTTATGCTATGAGAACAGTGTTTTTAGTGAAATTTACTAATACTGCTAATACAACAATTTCTTTGGGTGGCGAATGGAATGTTTTCCTTACTTAAAGTGCACTACCTTAAAAATACAATTATACACTAACGGTTATGTTACATTAATCTTATATTAAAATATCCCTATTTCCTTAAAGTGGTTGATATCAAGTTGAGTTTAAATGGCAAGGCTTAACGGTATTTATAAAAAAGACGTTGATACGCTTGCTTGTCGCGTGTAGCTGTTATCGTTATCCGTCAAATTAGACAATCTAAATCGTGACTGTTATAAATAGTCTTCCTAGTTAGGTCTTGCAGATCGCGCCAAAAGCTGATAATGTTCTAGATTTAGCTAATCATCTAGATCGCTTCTATTTAAGTCCAACTTACATTGTCTTATATTGTTGAACCACCAATGGCGCTGATTTTAACACACTTTTAAAAAAATACCAAGAACTTATATGCATATTACAAGATCTCGATACGAAGCTGTCATACATAATGAAGTACATATATATACGCACTGAGCGATATCATTTCCCTTCAGTTCACATACTAAGATGTTGTCTATTTGCCCTGTTATAACGACAACAACTACACAAGTTATAACAGAAACTCTTAAGTATGTGTTTCTTTGTAATCCTCCAGTGAATACGACAATCTTGTATGAACAAGTATACACTTCTGCACTTACACCTTCTTTTGCTACTTACTATACCGATTGTATACCAACTTATGGCCTTGTTTCACAAGAATACTGCTACAAATGTAAACCTACTACTGTGACTTATACGCCATCTCCAGCTTTAACTACTTCTAATAATTGTGTATATATATGGAACACATACCAAGAGGTATCTATTCAATATTCTATTAATATCGAGTTAGGAATTACTATAGAAATACCCACTGTCATTATTACTACTATCACTCAGCCTCTACTTACGTCTGGCACTACTCGTCATCCATCTGTTCTGCCTACAGATGGTACGAGAACACATTCACCATCTGTTTTGCCTACAGACGGTACGAGAACAAATTCACCCTCTGTTTTGCCTACAAACACAGACAGTACAGGAACTAATTCACCCTCTGTTTTGCCTACAAACACAGACACCACAAGAACTAATTCACCGTCTGTTTTGCCTACAAACACAGATAGTACAGGAACTAATTCACCCTCTGTTTTGCCTACAAACACAGACACCACAAGAACTAATTCACCGTCTATTCTGCCTACTAATACTATCACAAGCTCATCCAATTTCTTCTCAAATACATCCACTCAAACGTTGTCTTCAAGTATAGCACCAATATCAACTAGTTCGGATTTGTCTATTAGTTCTTCATACTTGACAACTAGTATTTTCTCATCTACGCTTAGCTCAACGTTATCATTTTCTTCATCAGAAGCGTCGTCCTCTTTACCATCTAGTGGATTGTCATCTTCCTCAGATTTATCTGCTTCCTCAACAGACCTATCATCTTCATCTTATTCATCAGATGTATCATCGTCTTCTGAGCTCTCTTCTTTCTCTTCTTCAGTGATATTATCTTTATCATCTTCCTCGTCACCAGTATCTTCTTCTTTATCCTCTTCTGATGCGTCGTCTTCAGTGATATTATCTTCATCAACTTTCTCATCATCATCCTCTTCTTCATCAACTTTCTCATCATCATCCTCTTCTTCATCAACTTTCTCATCCTCTTCAGAAGTGTCCTCATCTTCCTCTTCTGAATCGGCATCCTCATCCTCATCAGAAGTGTCATCAGCATCTTCATCAGAAGCGTCATCATCATCCTCATCAGAAGCGTCATCAGCATCCTCATCAGAAGCGTCATCATCATCCTCATCAGAAGTTTCATCCTCTTCATCATCAGAAGTTTCATCCTCCTCTTCATCATCTGCGACGCAATCATTAGCATTGCCTACTCAATCACCTTCAACATGTCCAGGATACCCAGCCACGATGGTTTCAACTCCTTATGTTCTTACAGCCGAGCAATTTGATGCAGTAGATGACGCATATCTTTTGACAAGAGGCTATAAGGACCTACCCGCCCCAACTATGTTTGGTTTTACTAACCTTAACAATTTTGGCAGTACAGTTAATTATGCATTTGCTGTTTCGGTTCCCGCTAATAGTGTTAGATACATTTTGGTAGAAGCGTTAAGGTATCAATCTCCACAAGATAATATGCTTTTTTACAGAGCGCGAACACTTCCTAATTCTGGTTCGCCAGCAATAACGGTTATGACATCATGGACTGCTATAGGAGGTGCAGCATTTTTATGTGGTCAAATGGATACTGTATCAACTACTGACGGGTCAGTTTACCCAATAACCGAAGATAATTCAGTTAACAATTTGTATGAAACGCTTTCTCCTGGTACTTACGCTATGCGGACAGTCTTTTTGTTTAAATTCACTAATACAGGTAGTTCATCTGTTGATGCATTCAGCCAATTGACTGCGTACCTCAGTTAAACTATATTCGTGTCTCAAATAGACAATATGTTGAAATAGTGAGGTCAGATAAATTGATAGCCTATACATGTTACTTGACATTTGCTGATAGAGTTATCTGTCTAATAAGGAATTCAAGCTGATCATGACTCATGAAGATATTCCTAATTAGGACTTGGGTTTTTGAAAAACTTATCATGTTCTAGATTTCATTCATCATCTATTTATTTTACAAAATATCTTTATTTACTTAATAATTATTTTAACGCCTATGTTGTACTTGAACTCATAATACCGTTACGAATGTCGGGATGGTATTCATTTAAGTAATTAAAAAGTAATACCAAGAACTTCAACGTTTCTATGATGGTAAAGAGTTGTAATTCACAGATACAATGAAGTACATATATATACGAACTGAGCGATATCATTTCTCTTCAGTTCACATACTAAGATGTTGCCTATTTGTCCTGTTATAACGACAACAACTACACAAGTTATAACAGAAACTCTTAAGTATGTGCTTCTTTGTAATCCTCCAGTGAATACAACAATCTTGTATGAACAGGCATTCACATCACCTGTTTATCCTACATACACAACATATTACTCCAATTGTATTCCAACAACTGGTTTAGTCTCTGACAACTATTGCTACAAATGTAAACCTACTACTGTGACATATACACCTTCACCTGCTTTAACTACTTCCAATAATTGTGTATATGTATGGAACACCTATCAAGAGCTATATATTCAGTACTCTATTGATATAGAACGAAGTGTCACTATAGAAATACCCACTGTTATCATCACTACTATTACTCAACCACCACTTACCTCTGATAGCCCAACGATTCCTACGGACCGTACAGAGACACAGTCTACTGACACTACAAAGACAATTTCTCCTTCTGTGTTGCCTACAGACACTAGTACAGAGAGTACAAGCTCACAATCAGTATTGCCTACAAAAACAAGCTCAACATCTGTATTGACTACTAACACCATAACTAGTTCATCCGGTTTCTTCTCAAATACATCTACTGTCACTTCAAGTGTAAGTTCAACTCAAATATCATCATCTGCAGAACCAACTATAACCCCAGGATTTGTATTAAGTGTTTCATCAAATGGTCCATTCCTAGGACACATCATTTCTATGGTAAATGGAATTGGTATAGTTGTAGCTACTCAAGGAACCACGTTTTATAATCCAGATAGCGCTCTTGGGTATTTATTATTAAGAGGCATTGAATTACAGCATGTAGGACGTAATCATAATGAATTTGCTGACGTTCAAGCTCCACAAGAAGCATATTTCTCTAACGGAAAGCTATATTTAGACGGAGTAGGTATATTCTACATTTGCAAAATATCGCATGGTAATGCTATATATTTCAATGCTGAAAATACAGCTGATTGTGCTGCAGTTGAGTTTATATCAAGTGGTGTTGTGACTCCATCATCAACCTCTTTTACATCAGTATCATCAACCTCCGAGTCTGCTATTGATTTGTCGTCTTCCACAAGTATACCGCTATCTTCTTTAAGTTCATCTGTGGCAGCAACTAGCGTTCTATCTTCCACGCTTAGCTCAACAATATCTTCATCTGGAGTATTTTCTTCTTACTCAGAATGTTCATCTTTTTCAATAACATCCTACTCATCTTCAGAAGTGTCTTCATCCTCATCTTCAGTAGTATCTTCTATCTCAGAAGTGTCTTCATCCTCATCTTCAGTAGTATCTTCTATCTCAGAAATGTCTTCATCCTCATCTTCAGTAATGTCTTCTACTTCAGAAACGCCTATATCTTCTTCAACAGATATATCTTCGTTATCCTCTTCAGAAACATCTGCATCCTCAGAAGTATCTTCGTTATCATCTTCATCAGATATATCTTCGCTGTCTTCCTCAGAAACATCTGCAACCTCTTTTGAAGCTTCTTTTTCTTCAAATGTGACCTCATCAACAGAAGCATCTTCAACCTCTTTTGAAATCTCATCATCTTCTTCTGAAGTGTCCTCCTCATCAACAGAAGTATCATCGTCTTCTGAATCATCATCCTCATCGTCTTCATCTGCAACACCCACATTACCTATGCCTACTCAATCACCTTCGACATGCCCAGGATACCCAGCAACAGTGGTTTTATATGCTTATAATCTTACAGCAGAGCAATTTGAAGCAGTTGATAATACATATATTTTGACAAGAGGCTATAAAAATCTACCAACCCCACCTTCATCTAGCTTGTATCTGCAGATCCTTATTAATTCTGACGGCACAGTTACTTTTGCTTTTGGTACCACTCTTCCTGCTAGTAGTACAACATACTTTATTATAGAAGGTTTAATGTATCAATTGCCAGTAAGTAGCAAATTTGTTATCAAAGGATTATCAAATCTAGTTTCAGGTGTACCAGCTACATTAAACATGAGATCATGGACAGCTATAGGGGAATCTGCATTTTTATGTGGTCAAATGGACAATGTGTCATTTACAACAGGGTCAGTCTATCCAATAGCCAACGATAATACATTCAACAATTTGTATCAAATGCTTCTTGCTGGGACTTATGCTATGCGGACAGTCTTCTTGTTGAAATTCTCTAACCCACTTAGTACACTTCAAGATATGACAGGTCAATTAAGCGTGCAGCTTACATAAAGAATATACAAGCCTTTTAGTAATTATAATATTTAATAATAGAGCAATTTACAGTATATTTGTATCGTAATGTACCGGGATTTACGGATATAAGTTCTAAGGAGTATTTTTTTTTATATCCGGAATGTGTGACGTAAACATTTACTGCGCCGCATTATCGGTACTAAATAGGAAAAAAGCCTTGCAAACTTAACTTATTTATATCCCATAAAGGGGGTGGATTATTCGATCCTGTGATATACCAAAAATAAAGGACAAATAATCGTCATTTTCGACTAACTCACACTTCATCATCGATAATCATAAATACAATTATCATCAACATGCTATTCTCTTTACTTCTATCATCTGTTGCATTGGCTCAAATGATTGCATCCGAAGCAGAATCTCTGCCTGCTGATAACCCTATAGATAATATATATAGCGATGTAAGTGCTTCTACAGTACACTTTACTTCATCTATACCTGAATCTATTGTATCACAACTATCAAATCTTGCTTCTTATTTGTCTACTGATACAGCAGGAGCAATTGGTTTATCAGTTATTACACCTACTGTCGTAACATCACCATTATTTACTATCCATTATGGAAGTTTAACATCGCCTACAATTGCAAGTATTTCAACATCTTCATCAATTTCTTTACCTTCTTGTGCTACTTCTTGCTTTTATGAAGGTATAAGAAGGGGTAATTGCGATAACATCGATGCTAGTTGTATGTGCCAAAATGCTTTATTTTTGAATGCTGCTGCTTCTTGTCTTAGAGCTTCTTGTGCTACTTCTGATTTATCAACTGTTAGTACTTTTGCTGCTCTTCAATGTTCAATGGCTTCACTTAATCCTTCGAATTTGAACTCCGTTTTCAGCTCTTTAGCCGCCACAACAACCTCTTCTTCTTCAAGTTATTTTACTTCTTTCTTACAAGATAAGTTCACTTATTTATTACTTATTTCTTCTAGTTTAATGCTCTTATTATTTCTTTAATATATCAAATAATTCTTTTTTTGTTCTTGTATACTTCGAAATTACAAGTTTACCCGGCAAGATGACTCAAAATTTAAAAATTTCCTATCCCTTCTCCGATATTGTAGACCTTCACATTCTTCTCCTTTCCATAACCCAAAAGACAAGCAATGAATTTCGCTAAAGAAGAAGAACGCATTTTAGCGTTTTGGGAAGAAATTGATGCTTTTCAAACTTCTTTAGAATTATCAAAAGACCGTCCAAAATTCACTTTCTATGATGGTCCTCCTTTCGCTACTGGTACTCCTCATTATGGTCATATTCTCGCATCTACTATTAAAGATATCATTCCTAGATATGCCCATATGACTGGTCATCATGTAGAACGTCGTTTTGGTTGGGATACTCATGGTGTACCTGTTGAACATGAAATTGATAAAAAATTAGGTATAGAATCTAAAGAAGATGTTGAGAAAATGGGTATCGCTCAATACAACGCCGAATGTAGATCCATTGTTATGAGATATGCTTCTGAATGGCGTTCAACTATCTCTCGTATTGGTCGTTGGATTGATTTTGATAATGATTATAAAACTTTAAATTTCACTTTTATGGAATCTGTATGGTGGATCTTTGGTCAGATCTTTGAGAAGAATATGGTTTATCGTTCTTATAGAGTAATGCCTTATTCAACTGGTCTTACAACTCCTTTAAGCAATTTTGAAGCTCAACAAAATTATAAAGAAGTATTGGATCCTGCCGTAGTTGTAGCATTCAAACTTGTATCTGATCCTTCTACAAGTCTCTTGATTTGGACAACAACTCCTTGGACTTTACCTTCAAATTTAGCAATTGCTGTAAATCCTACTTTCAACTATACAAAAATATACGATGAAAAGGCCGAGCAGAATTATATCATTTTGGAGTCTCGTCTTAGTGCTCTTTACAAAGATCCAAAGAAAGCTTCCTTTAAAGTAGTAGAAAAATCTATTCCTGGAACTGATTTAGTAGGCTTGAAATATGAACCTTTATTTCCTTATTTCGCTGAAAAATTTAAAGAAACTTCATTTAGAGTAATTTCAGCTGATTACGTTACAAGTGATTCTGGTACTGGTCTTGTTCATCAAGCTCCTTGTTTTGGTGAGGATGATTTTCAACATTGTCGTAGTGCTGGTATTTTTACTGATGGTCTTTTACCACCAAATCCTGTAGATGATGCTGGTTGTTTCACTTCTGAAGTTGTAGATTATGCTGGTGAATATGTAAAGACAAGTGATAGAAAGATTATTAAAGATTTAAAGGCTCGTGGTGTTCTCCTTGTTGATTCTCAGATTCGTCACTCTTACCCCTTTTGTTGGCGTTCAGATACTCCTCTTTTGTATAAGGCTGTTCCTGCTTGGTTTATTCGTGTTCCTGATATCGTACCTGATATTCTTGCATCTTTAGATACAACACGTTGGGTTCCTAGTGCTATCAAAGAAGGTCGTTTTTCTAATTGGGTTGCTAATGCTCGTGATTGGAATATTTCTCGTAATAGATACTGGGGTAATCCCATTCCCATGTGGGTTTCTGATGATTATGAAGAAATGGTTTGTATTTCATCTGTTGAGCAACTTGAAGAGTTAGCTGGACTTGAACCTGGTTCTGTTAAGGATATTCATCGTGAAAGTATTGATCATATTGAAATTCCTTCAAAACAAGGTAAAGGTACACTAAAGCGTATTCCTGAAGTTTTTGATTGTTGGTTTGAATCTGGTTCTATGCCATACGCCGCCAAGCATTACCCCTTTGAGAATGCTGATCATTTTCAAGAGGCATTCCCTGCGGATTTTATTTCTGAAGGTCTTGATCAAACTAGAGGTTGGTTTTATACTCTTTGTGTAATTGGAACTCATTTGTTTGGTAGAGTTCCTTTCCAGAATTGTATTGTATCTGGAATTGTACTTGCAGCAGATGGAAAGAAGATGTCTAAACGTCTTAAGAATTATCCTGATCCTCTTAATGTTGTGAACACATATGGTGCAGATGCTCTTAGATTGTACCTTATTAATTCACCAGTTCTTCGCGCAGAGACTTTACGTTTTAAAGAAGAAGGTGTTAAAGAGGTTGTTTCAAAGGTATTACTTCCATGGTGGAATTCATATAAGTTTTTTGAAGGTCAAGAGCTTTTAAGACAAAAAGTTACAGGCAAATCATTTGAGTATAATCCTAAGATTACAAGTGATAATGTTATGGATAAATGGATTTTAGCTAAGACTCAAAGACTTATTGCATATATTCATCAAGAGATGGCAGAGTACCGTTTGTTTACAGTTGTTCCTCGATTACTTGGATTGATTGACGATCTTACAAATTGGTATATTCGTTTCAACCGTAGACGATTGAAAGGAGAACTTGGAGATGAAGAGACAGTTACATCATTGAATACATTGTTTGATGTTCTTTATACACTTGTTCGTGCAATGGCACCGTTTACACCTTTTTTGAGTGATAACATATACCTTAGATTGAAACCTTTTATTCCTTCATCATGTTTTGATCAAGAGAATATAAGTTCAGTTCATTTCTTGCCTTTCCCTGAAGCAAGAGAAGAATTATATGATGATTCAGTTATGCGTGCAGTTGAACGTATGCAAAGTGTTATTGAATTAGGACGTGTAATTCGTGACAAGAGAACAATTGGATTAAAGACACCTTTAAAGGAGCTTGTTGTATTACATCATGAACAAGAGTATTTGGAAGATGTTAAATCACTTTCTCATTATATTCAAGAAGAATTGAATGTTAAAAGTCTTGTATTTACTAATGAAGAAGATAAGTATGGAGTTCGTTATGTTTGTCTTGCAGATTGGCCTGTTCTTGGTAAGAAATTAAAGCGTGATGCAGTTCGTGTTAAGAAAGCATTACCAGATGTTTCATCAGAAGATGCTAAGAAGTATAGTGAAGTTGGTAAGATTGTTGTTGATGGGATTGAACTTGTTAAAGGAGATTTACAAGTTGTTCGTAAAGTTGATACACCTGATGCAGAAGTTTACAAAGAGAATACACCACGTTTTGATAACAATAGTGATCAAGATGTTTTGATTCTTCTTGATACAGGAATTTATGATGATTTGAAATCTGATGGATTAGCAAGAGAGATTATTAATCGTGTACAAAGATTAAGAAAGAAAGCAGGATTACAAGCTACTGATGAAGTTAAAATGGAATATAAGATGTTAGGGTCTGATCCTATTGGGTTAGAGAAGGTATTCAAGAGTCATGAAGATGTTCTTTCTAAAGCATTACGTCGTCCACTTGAACCTGTTACTGAAACAACAGATGAAGTTATTGCTGATGAAGAGCAAGATATTTTAGATGTTAAATTTGCTATTCGCTTACTTAAATTATGAATAGTATGATATTTGACAAGTCTGTAAGTGATCAATCTGTGTAAATATGTAAGTGATTAATGCACCCCCTTACTTTTGTCTGTGATGGTGAATCACCATCTCCTCTTTAATTCAGTCTGTACACACTGCTTAAATGCAGCAAACTCTTTTTGACACATATGTACATTAACATTTTGATAATTTCCTACTACACATTTACCATATAAAGCAGCCTATTTGATGTTAGTAAATCAAAAAAAGAACCCTCAATGATTATGTAATACTTACAGGTTTTGAACATTTTATAGCTGCAGATCCAAACCTTTCAAGTGTACCTGAACGACCTTTACCATCACCAGCCATTTTATAAAGAACCTTTGTAATACTTAGGGTATTGGGCTTCAGATCAGGTATGTTGAAATCTGCAAGACTTTTCAATGAATGGTTTGAAAATAAAAGTTAGGTGTATAGTTAGCCCTATATTACTATAGTATGTAATAAAAAAAAGTTATATGTAAATTTTCAGTAGGGCCTTAAATAATCTTGAAACGTTGTTTTTATAACCTTTTTATATCTTCCTTTACTTAGTAATACAACTTTCACGTATACTAGGAATTTACAACCATACAATGTTGTTTCATTTGTTGTTTGGATTATGGCTAACAAGCCTTGTTGCTGGTTCACAAAGTCATACAAATAATTGGGCAGTGCTTGTATGTACATCAAGATTTTGGTTCAACTATAGACATGTTGCTAATGCTTTAAGCATGTATAGAACAGTAAAGAGATTAGGTATACCAGATTCACAAATCTTGTTATTATTAGCAGATGATATTGCATGTAACCCTAGAAATAGTTTTCCAGGTACTGTATATAATAATGCTGATAGAGCATTAGATCTTTATGGCGATAATGTTGAAGTAGATTATAGAGGATATGAAGTAACAGTTGAGAATTTCATACGCCTCTTAACTGATAGAGTCGAACCTGATACACCTAGATCAAAACGATTACTTACAGATGATAGATCTAATATATTCATATACATGACAGGACATGGAGGTAATGAATTTTTAAAATTTCAAGATGCAGAAGAGATATCAGCTCATGATATTGCTGATGCTTTTGAACAAATGTATGAGAAGAAAAGGTATAATGAGATATTTTTTATGATTGATACATGTCAAGCAAATACTATGTATTCTCATTTTTATAGTCCAAATATATTAGCAGTTGGATCATCTGAATTAGATGAATCTTCTTATTCTCATCATGCTGATTCAGATGTAGGTGTTGCTGTAATTGATAGATTTACATATTACAATTTAGAGTTTTTAGAGAATGTTACAAAGACATCTAATTTGACATTAGCTGATTTATTTGCTTCTTATGATCCTGTACAAGTAGCATCTCATCCTGGTATAAGAACAGATTTATTTCAAAGGAATTTATCAGAAGTTTTGCTTACTGATTTTTTTGGGAATGTACAAAATGTTGAAGTGGATACTTCTGAAAATGAAGGTATTTTGTCTTTATTGAAACAACAGGGTTAGAAGTACCATGTTACAACTAGGATACAACAATACGACACACAGAGGATAGATACATAGTACTTACGTACAATGTTAAAACGTATTACACTTATACAATGACATAAACTATCAAGTTGCAATTTTTCCAAAAACTCTAACACGTTTAACTCCTCCATCTGGAATAATAACAAGCTTAACATAATTGATTGTATCACTACTCTCTAACTTATTAAAAATATGCTCAAAATCTGGCTTACAATCTTGAGCTGAAAGTAACAATTTCCAATCTGCATCAGATGTAGGATCTTCACTACCATCCCAATTAATTCCATATACTTCAACTTGCTTAGGAAAATTACCTCTAAAATGAGCTGTATCAATAAGAAGATGATCAGGATTTGTAGCAGCACCTAATTTTATAATAGCCCAATCAACATGCCCATCTCCTCTAGATCTCTTGGTCTCCCAACCATCTCCCATATCTTTACCTCTTCCAGGAAGAAGTAAATT
Organism: Tortispora sangerardonensis; assembly: GCA_030566855.1. Taxonomy (NCBI): domain Eukaryota; kingdom Fungi; phylum Ascomycota; class Trigonopsidomycetes; order Trigonopsidales; family Trigonopsidaceae; genus Tortispora; species Tortispora sangerardonensis. The sequence continues at coordinate 43,676 of JAKUBJ010000009.1, read as the reverse complement.
GTCTATAGTACCAAAATGTTGATCCGAACAAGACACAGCCTGTCCACCATTGGCTACAGCGGCAATATCAATTATAGCATCTTTACTTTCAGGAAGTACAACTACTGGTTTACCCCATACACGAAATCTAGCAATACCACCATCGGGGTACATGTTTAAACGTAAATGAGTATAAGCTTCAGGAGTCTCTGATTCCCTAATAAAATGATGTCTTGTTGAAGGACTACATTCATGATAATCTATAATTTTTATCCATTTAGCATTAGAAATATCTTCACCAGCCTTTAAAAAAGTTGCTTCAACATCAATTGCAGGTGCTTGATTTCCATCAAAGAATGCAGTATCAACTTCTACACCTCTAACTGTAGCACTTGCTACACCTGTTTTAATGATTACCCAATCATGACTTGCATTATGACGTCTTGTCTCCCAACCATCAAATACTGCTCCTGTATATGAGAATTCACCTTTATGAGATCTTGGAGGATGTGCTTTCAAAAGATTAGCTGCCTCTGCGAACCATTCATCACTAAATGCAACTATACTACCACCAAGTTTCTGACCTACAACATCAGTATATTTTGCTTGAAGTTGTACAGCCGCGTCTTCTGTTGTTATTTGTTTACTTATACTAGCCATTTTTGGTTTATTAGGAAAGGAAGGTGAACTGGGTATTTCACTGTTATTTATATATCCCATAAAGGATGTCGATCGATGACACAATTGTTAAAAATGGATTAGGGTATTGATAGACAAACTTTAATCTGATCAAGATAACAGCTATTTTTGTATCAAAGAGATAATAAAAGTATGTAACAAAGAGTAAAATTAAGTATATGAATTTTACAAATTTGATTATTATAAAGTAATAATTTTGAATGATTTGGATAGTAAATAATGAAGATATTGTAGTATAAAGAAAAGTGCCCGTCGGGCTAGCCCGAGATAAAGATCAAACTTTAATTTCACTTAAACTTTATTTAATATTTTCTCGAGACCACAAAATCTGGGGTAAAGTAAAATATTTATATGTTTAAATGTAAGAGATATGTCATAATTATAATTAGCTATATATGAATGTTAACGTTGTGTGATGTTGTATGATTTTGAAGATTTTGAGTGATGTTAAAATGATACCGTTGTTGGTGCATATATGCATTGTGCATATATGCACCTACACCGTCAAGTCACGAAACATAATAATAAACAAACATTAATCATATATGGATTCAAAGATTAATGGAAGAGATAGAAGAAGAACCCATAGAAGTCATAGACGGTTCACCATCTTGGTGGCACCTGTTAAGGCCACAATTTATTCCATTAGAGAATACTGTAAAGACCACAGAGAGTTCGTCATTTCTTTTGGAAATAAACATTTCCAATAAATCATGCCTTTTAAAATCAGCAAATAATCCATCAGAACCTATTTATTCAATAACTCGTAAAAATTGTTTTTCAAAGGAGTATCTTGTATATCACGTCAAAAAGAATGCATTCATAGGTTTGTTACATCATGGTTACTATAAGAACTTTATAGAAGTATATTATGTTGAACCAGATATAGATTTTGTTTTCAGTAATAGGATTGTATTGAGTGCAGATGGATCATTTAGTATTGGTCCAGGAGATCCATTTAAATGGTGTGAACAATCAGGATACCTTGAAAGATATGTGATATTACCATGTGAAAATCAAGATAAAAGTTCTGCAGTTTGTAAATATTATCATTTAGTAGAAAGACCTGCATTATGTTATGAATCACCAGAAAATGAAGAAACAGGAAAAATTAGACATTATACACTTGTTGCAGAATCTGTTGATACATTAACACTTTATTATATCTTTGTATCATTTTTCTTTACATTTGTGAGTTCACCAGCAAGGAATAAGATATCAGCATTAAGTTTTCCAAAAAGAAGTTCTAAAGTACTTTTTCCACCTCCAATTCGTGACATGAACTGTACTAAAGGTAATAGGAATGTAGATACGCGCGCAGACGCAAGCAGAGACATAAACACACATGTAGAAAGTTAATTATTACTCTAATACACTTAATCTATCTCCAAAATAATAACATGTAAAAGGTAAAGATTTACCTAATAAGAACTCTAGAGAATTTGAATCCTTTGAATTAAGTAGAAGTAGAGAATATACCATTTGAGCATCATCTTGTTCAGAATTTTGTAAATTTTGATCATCTAAAATTGGTAATAAACTTAAACCACATCTTTTCCATTGTAAATCATTTTCATCTTGAGTAGCAACAAAAGGATTGATGTCATCCATTGTTAAAGGACGTTGAGTAAATGGACAAAGAATTTGAAAAGATGCTAATGAATTTGAATAAGATAAACCCTTTGAATCCAAATAAGAAGTAAATTGATCTATAGACTCACCTTTTAAAGCTTTATATTGAATAAAACTATGAATGATCATTTGTGATGTCTTTGTTAATTGAAATGAATCAGTTGAGATTAATTGAGATAACCATTCTATTATAATATTTGTTCTTTCTTCAAATTGAGGTAATAAATCTAAGAACAAACTAGGAGTATAGAATTGACGTAATAAAGCTAGTTTATAAATACTTTTGATCGATTCAGGTGTATCATATAAAGATACAAGAAGGTTTTGTTCATGTGAGATATAATAAGAAACAGTTTGAGCCTCATTTATTGTAGTAGTTAATTCAGTTTCATCTTTTGTGTCATGTTTTAAAGTACTATGTAATAAAAAACAAGAAGGAGTAGAAAGTAAAAGAGATTGTAAAGGAGTTGAAAGAGTATTAGTATCATCTTCAAGTATATAAGCCAAAGTACAACTAGATTCAGCACTAATTGGATATCTAACAGTATTTGAAGGTTGTATATCGTAAAGAAGTATTATGTATCTAGCAATTGGTGAAACAGTAAGAAAAGCGCCAAAGATTTTTAGAAAAGCTTGAGAATTAGATAGTTGTGTAGAATGTGACCATTGTATAATCTTTTGTTGTAGATAATAAGCTAATCTACCTTTATCAGTAATATTATCTAAAGTACCATCATATCTAACGAATAGATGAATTGTTGAACCAATAGATGAAATACAAGTAACTTTATGACCATCTCTTGTAGGTATACTATATACAGACATAATTGTATCCATTATATTAGTATCTATTTTTGATTCATTAGAAGAAGCTAAATTATAAGTAACAGCAGATAAAGAAGATAAACGTATTAAGATATCAGTTGAAATCCAATGAATATAACCAATAGATGTTGTATTGATATTATGATCCATTAAACAAGAACATGTTTTATCCTTAATATTATAATGTATAGTAAATATTATAACATTATTAGTCATCTCTAGAGCCAATTTACAAGAATAGATAAAATCTGAAGATTTATACCATTCAGATGTTATAATTTGATGTATAATTGAATCATGATTTGTTGATTGTGAATGAATATTCTTTATATCTAAAGAAATTGAATTATTATATAGATTCCAAATAGTAAAAGAACCATCAGAATGACCAACAATTAATAAACTATAAAGTAAAGAAGGATCAATTAAAGGAATTGGATAAGACCATGTAAAAGAAGTAAATCGTAAATTTGAAAGAATCTTATAATTATCAATTTCTAAAGAATTTGTATATTTTAACCAAAATTTTGTAATAGAATCTTTATATTTATAATTATCACGTGAATCAGATGAATAAATAAGTAATTGATGATTATTTGTTAATGTTGCAATCAAAGGATGAGAATTATATGAATTACCAGGAGAAGACCATTTTGCAGAAATATAATAAAATTCATCATTTGATTCAGCTATATTTATATTATATGATGATGATTTATCTAACCATGGTGTTTGTATGATTGATTGATCAAGTGATATATCATTTATATGGTATTGTATATTTGAATGAAATGATATTTTAGGTGTATAAATAAGTAATTTTGTTGAAGAAGTTATTAATATTGAACCATTATATGAATAAGTTATTGAAGGAGATTTATTTAAAGGTATAAATCTATCTATTATTGTTTCCATTAAGTAGGTATAAAGTAGGCATAAAAGGTGTTGACGTAAGTTAAGTAGGTGTTTAAGTAGATGTTAAGTAGACATTATCATTAAGTAAACGTAACCGATTAAGTAAACATAAGTAAGTTAAACTCTTTGAAAAATTAAATATAATCGCTATGTAAACCTTCAGTAGTATTTAATTGATTCAATATTGATTGCTTTGTTGGTGATGATGATGCACTTGTTGTTAATGGTAATTGTTGAATCCTTTTTATAACAAAATCCTTTTCATCTTCAAATTGTGAATTTTTTCTATCAATTGTAAAATTTTCAAGAAAATGTAATAATTTATCACGATTCTTTTGTAAAATTTCTAATACAGGTTTTGACTTTTTAGGATTTGCCGCGAAAACTTTGAATATATGAAATGCTTCAAATTGAATATTCCTACTTTTATCCCTTAAAAGATTCATTATTAATTTTAACCTTTCTGGTGAATCAATATATGCTGTCATTATTGAATAATTTTGACGATCAATAAGTATTTCAGCTAATAATTTAACACTTTGTCTCTTTGTTATATAATTCGATGATGACATAAGATTATCAAATTCTAAAAAGAATCTTTCTTGATGTTCATTTAAAAATCTAAAAACTAATGATCTATGTGTCAAAAATACATCTCTTATAACAGAAAATGAATCTGTTGATATTTCAAATATTTGACTTTGTGCATCATTAAAAAAGTCCCATACATTCGTTGAATTAGATAATATTAATGAATGTAAACGGTCATGCTTTATACACTCTCTAAATATACTACCACAATTTAATGATATTTGTGGATCTGAATGTCCTTTTGAAAGTATATATAATATCCTTGAATGTTTAATTATATATTCAACTGCTGGTGTAGTCTTTGGTGCTGTTGTTGGATGATAATGTAAAAGTTGTGTAATCAATACAACAATATCTTTTCTACAATCAAAATCAAATAATGTTAATGATGATATAACTATCTCTATTAAATCACTATTTAATACTTCATTACAAAGACTTGATACTTGTTCAGGTACTGGCGCTGAATCTGTATCACCAAACAGTATTGATTTCATTTGTGCCATTGATCTTGCAACATCTTCTGTAGATTTTCTTTGATCTGTTTCAAGTTTATTACATGAATCTATTGTTATTTTAACTAATTCATGTGGTGTTTTAGATTTGCCACTTCTATTGAATAAAAATGCCATGTTTGTCTAAATGGTAAGAAAACAAAAGGTACTTTCTTTATTTCGGTCAAAATGTAAATAAAACATTACCCTGCTATCTAACTAAATCGCTTATTCTTACTTTATATGACGATTCTAAAATAACCTAAAAAAGATCGACCGCGTCTCTAAAGTAAACAAACACTTACATATACCTTTTTACCTTAAATTCTCTCTTAACTACGGTTACACGTTATTTCTGTTTGCTCATAAACCTATACGTAAACATATACGTTTACTTACTTGTTTGACTCACGTTCACTTACGTTCACGTACGTTCACTTACGTTCACGTACGTTCACTCGCGTAAACATACGTAACTCTTATCGTGATGTCATTCAACGATATCAAATTTCCTACAATAGACCCAGCTATATTTGATGACCTTTTGAATTCTGATATTCTTAACGATCCTTCAATCGTAAGATTCGATTCAAAATCTGGTATTATCACTTCTGCTACTGGGTTACGCCTTATTGTAGAAATTTGCTCTCCAAATTCTCTCAATTATGATTTAATGACTGATTTCTTCTTAACTTATAGGAACTTCATATCTCCAAATGAACTACTGAACTGCCTTATGGCACGATTAATATGGGCTTCTTCAAATAATGATCCAATTCATAGAGCTTCTTTAGTTAGAACTTTTGTAGCTTTACGTCATTGGTTACTCAATTATTTCGCTGATGATTTTGTTACAGATTTACAATTACGTATTAATTGTGCTTCTGTTCTTTCAGATATTCATCCTTCTTCTTCTCTTAGTCAGAAAATTATATCAGAAATAATTATCGTCTGGCTTCATCAGTTAGCTCAATATTGGCCTCTTTCTCAACAATTAATGGCCCAATTCACTCAAGGAACTGCTCCTCTTCCTTGTGGAGGACCTGTAGGTTCAACAAAACAATTAACTACTTCAACTCCTCCTTTGGCAAACTCTGCTTTAAGAAATAAACTTGTCGATAAGTTACGTGTATTATACAATATTGCTGAAAATTCACAAGCAGCAAACCTTAAAGATATTTCAAATTCTCATAATGCTTCAAATCGTCACTCAATTATTCATCTATTACATCATTCTTCTTCAATGAACTTTACTACTGAAACTTATGATCCTGCTGTTAAAATATCTCCTATAACTCCTGTTAAATCACCTACAAACAAGATTTCTATATTACGAAGGGCAAAGAGTTTTGCTTCTTCTCCTATACAAAATCGACATAAATTAAATATACCAAAGATCTTTAGGAAAAGAAAGCAAACATTATCTTCTGATCAAAATTCAAATTCTTCTAAATATTTTGACTATTTGTCTTTAAGAGGTCAAACTATTGAAGATTCTAGTTTTGCTTCTACTGATGCTACTCAATCAGCTCGATCTAATGACACTTTCAGTTATGGTGACTGGGAAGCTAACTCATCATTTCCTGATCCTTTCTATATAGCCGATTCTCCTTTTACTTTGTCTGGTATAGGTCATGATACTAATGAAGAATATACTCAAGAGAATAATGCTACGTTTTCTGCAATTAAGAGGTATTCTAGTTATGAAGATCTTGGAAGATTTGTTGAATCTCGTGGAATTGAACAAGAACCTTTTTCACTTGCTAATTCTACATCATTAGGACAATTTTCTAATTCTTCAAATAACTCATTCAATTCTTTTAATACTCAAAATTTGAAATATTCAATTCCAAGTTTGAAAGATGGTATTAAATCTAAATCAACTACTTCTTTGAAAGGTGAATATGCAAAAGGACTTTTAAAGAGATCTTTTACTTTTGGTGCTAAATCTATTCATTCAGTTGTATCACAAAGTAGACCTCTTGGAGATCACAGATTAGAGGAATTAGATATAATGACTGAAATTCCTCAGAATGGAACTGCCTCACCTAGAACTCATATTAGTACACCCTTAAGAGCGATTCCTTATGAGAATTTTATGGTTCCTCCTGAACCTGCTTTTGAAAAAGAGTCGTATTCTAAACGAAGACCAAGTGTTACAAAACAAGAGAGACGTGAAACTGTTAACAAGCCAAAACAACCATCTTCATGGGTAACAGAAATTGATAAAGCGATGGAAAATCATATACCATTTATTTTGCAATATTCATCAAGAGAATTATTTGAACAATTTACATTAATTGAAAGAGATCTATTAAAGGAAATAGACTGGTTAGAACTTACAGATTTATCTTGGTCAACAGATTTTGAATATCATAAGACATGGAAAGAATTTGTTGAAGATTCTACAAGTTATGGTACAAAGATAGTTACATCAAGATTTGCAATGATGATTAATTGGATTATATCTGAAATTTTATTAGCGAAAAAATCATCAGATCAAGGACTTATTTTAACAAAATTTATTCATATTGCAGAACATTCAAGGAAGAATTATAACATTGCTACATTTATGCAAATAATGATTGCATTAACAGCAGACAAGATTCAAAATTTAAACAATGCTTGGAAAGAAGTTTCTATTTCAAATATGGGTATATTTAAAGAGATGGAAATTATTGCTTCACCATTAAGAAATTTTCGAACATTAAGAGAACTTATTTCAGAGGCATCATCAGAATCTGCTTGTATACCATTTGTTGGTTTAGTTTTATCTGATTTGACATTTAATTCAGAAAGACAAGCATATATATTGGATTCATCAGGATTTGGACATACATCTAAATATCCTTTAGTTAATTTTGAAAGGTATAGAACAGCAGCACATATTGTTAAAAATCTTACAAAGATGATTCAATGGTCATCTAAATATGAATTTGAAAAGAATGATGCATTATTTGTAAAATGTTTACAAATAGCTTCATTAACTGATAATGAAGCAACATATTGTTTATCCAAACATGGATCTACATAGCTATGACATGATAATGGGATATTAAACTTACCACGAGAGGTCAGGGACCTACTATAAACATTATAAACTTGTAGATTCGTAAAACTGTGTTATGTACATCATCACTTCATTCTGTATACTTGACGTACCTTTTTATCTTCGACTCTAACATCTAATGAAATATCCAATTGTCTAGGATTAGATTTATTCTTATCCATAACAATAGTTCCTTGTATTTCTTGTCCCAATTTAACATCTAATTGTCTTAAAGGAGGTGGTAATACAAAACCACAACTATGCCAATGAGTTGGTTTACCAAATGGACCAGTTGTAAAAGCATTACCAAGTTGACCAGGTCTAGTATCTGAAGAAGGCCAAGATTGTGCTAATGCATCTTCTGGTAATTTATAATTTCTTGATCTTGTAAAAAAAGTATCAAAATAAAGAACAATTGCATCTAATGTTCCATTCTTAGTAACTTGTAATTTAAAATTCGATGCAATTGTCTTTAAATCTTGTATAGTGACATTATACAAATTTAAAGAAGAAAATATACATTGAGAAGTTAAAACACCAGATTCAGGAAAATCATCAAGAAAATTTTCATCATACAATTGAGGTTCCATTGCAGACATTTTAAATCCATAAACATCTTTCCAGAAGTTAAGTTTATCACCTATAAAATCAGGATCTTCAACAGCAGTAAGAAGCATTCTAGTCTCTGAAGGAACCATAAGACCATCAGATTTTAAAAATTTATCTCTTGCAATAATTACTGAATCAAGCATTGCTTCATAAAGTAATCCATATCCCATCCATTCAGATACAATAATATCAACTTTTTCATCTAATTCAATTTCTTCAATCTTACCTCTTATACATGTAATTATATCATTTAATCCATTCTCCCATATATTTGCTTTAGCCTTATTAATAATTCCTGAATTATCTACTGCAAAGACTCTTTTAGCTCCTGCTTTGGCACAAAACATCGATAATATACCTGTTCCACAACCAATATCAAGAACAACCTTATTTTTAAACAAATCCTTATTCTCATAAATAAAATCTCTATAGTTATCAGTTCTAACTGTATCTTTAATCATAGTTTCATGAATCTCTATATGACTATATGAATCAAAGTAATATGTATCATTATCTTGATCGTCATCCACAATATTAACATTATCATTACTCTCTACCAATGTCTTTAAATCACCAGCAGGATCATCAGGTGTTTCATCTTCAAGTTCAAAAAGTAATGGATCATCTTCAATTACTGGCTTTAAATATTGATCTAAATCTTTAAACAATGATATATCCTTAGGAATACATTCCTCATTAACTTTAACTTGACTTCTAATATAATTAATAAGCCTTATCTTGTTAAAAAAATCTAAACTATTCTCTATACAAAATTGATTAAAATCAAAGCTATGATCCAATTTACAATGATCCCATACATCTTTTGATCCATTAAATGGTGAATTACATATCACACATGTTGGAGGTGATGAAATATCTTCACTACCAGAAGAGTCAAACTCTAATTCATTATCACCTACTTTCAATTCATCAAGATCTGTAATGCTGCTTGTATCACTCATTTTTGTTATGTGAAAAGTATCGTAAAAAAAGCCTTGTAAAAATTGTAAATTTATCTTAAAACTTAAAATAAAATTTATAACCGATTATATTAAAATTATTTAAAATATTCAAAATAACTTTTTTTTTTTGGAAAAAAACTCTAAATCAAACTACTCTTTAACCCTTCAATTTGTTGATAGGGCTTTTTCTATTTAAAACCACATCACTCTGCAACGAATCTCGTTTCATACTACATTATGTTCAATATTCGTAGAAAAGATCCAGTTCCTCCTCCTTATGTGGCTGAACCTCATAAAGGTTCATCCTTTAGCAGAGGTAGAACATTTAGAATTGGCCAAGTACCTAATAATGAAATGGCACTCACTAATTGCTTAATTGTTTCACCTGGTGATTTGCCCGATAGAGAATATGTTGTATGTGATGGCCAATTTGTACTCACTACAAAAGTATGTCCCGATATGGCACCTGGTTGTGTTGGTGCTTCTGGGTCTTGTAGAGAATGGGCAGAATGGTCTCTTTCACAAAATGTCCTTGTAGAACCTTATGATCCATTCACAAGAGGCAAAGTTTCTTATCTTGGTTCATTTGATGTCGATATTGGATTCAATTCACGTGCAAGAACGTCTACTGAACAATACGATCAAGATGCATTATCTAAATGGCTTGTTAACTTGTACCAAAATCAAGTCTTTGCTCCTAACCAAAGATTTGTAATGGAGTATAAAGGTATAGTGTTTAAACTTGTTGTAAAGTCTGTTCAATTAGTTGAACTTGGTGAAAAGAATTTAGAAGATATTAGTGTATCAAAAGAACCTATGGCTCGTGGAATATTGACACCTCATACTCAGATTAACTTCTTTAAAGCTCCTGATAGTTCTATTAAATTGAAAGCTTCTGCTAAACGACCTCCACCTAACTCAATTTTAAGATCAAATTTTAATTTGATGGAATTAGGTATTGGTGGTTTAGATAACGAGTTTTCTGTTATCTTTAGACGTGCTTTCGTAAGTAGAACTGTATCACCTGCACTTACTGAAAAGCTTGGTATTCAACATGTTAAAGGTCTTTTACTTTATGGACCTCCAGGAACTGGTAAGACTTTAATTGCAAGAAAAATAGGAGAATTATTAAATGCAAGACCTCCTAAAATTGTTAATGGTCCTGAAATTCTTAATAAGTATGTAGGACAATCTGAAGAGAACATTAGAAACCTTTTCGCTGATGCAGAAAAAGAATACAAAGCTAAAGGAAGTGAAAGTGAATTACATTTAATTATTTTTGATGAACTTGACGCTATTTTTAAACAAAGAGGTAGCAAAAATGATGGAACAGGTGTAGGTGATAATATTGTCAATCAGCTTCTTGCAAAGATGGATGGTGTTGAACAATTAAACAATATTCTTGTTATTGGTATGACTAATAGAAAAGATTTAATTGATGAAGCCTTGTTAAGACCCGGTCGTTTTGCAGTTCAAGTACCTATTTCATTACCTGATGAACCAGGTAGATTACAAATTTTGAAGATTCATACTGCTCAAATGTTAAAGAATAAAATATTAGGAAGAGATGTTGATTTAGAAAAGCTTGCACATGTTACTAAGAATTTTACAGGAGCAGAATTGACAGAATTAGTTAATAATGCTACAAGTTTTGCACTTACTAGAAATCAAAAGGGTGGTAAATTAGCAATTAATGAAGATGATGTTCATGTTACAATGGAAGATTTTTCACAAGCAGTTAATGAAGTAAAACCACAATTTGGTGTTACAGAAGAAGATTTTAAACTTCTTCAGGGACAAGGAATATTTCCATTTTCTTCAACTATTGAACATATTTTAAATACAGGACAATTACTTGTTGAAGATGTTAGAAATAATGGAACAGCTATTCAATCTATGTTATTATATGGACCACCTGGATCAGGTAAAACAGCGTTAGCATCATCTATTGCATTAAAGAGTGAATATCCATCAATGAAAGTTATTTCACCTAAAACATTAGTTGGAATGAATGAATCTCAAAAGGTTTCACATATTCAAAAAGTATTTACAGATTCATATAATGCACCATTGAATATTGTATTACTTGATTGTATTGAAGATTTAATTGAATGGTCAGCTGTTGGATTAAGGTATTCTAATATGGTTCTTCAAGTTATTAAAACATGTGTTGTTGCAGCACCTCCTTCAAATAGACAATTGTTAGTTATTGGAACTACTTCAGAAAGAAAGGTTCTTGATAGTATGGCTTTATCATCAAGATTTACAAGACAAATTGCAGTACCTAATGTTCCTACATTAAAGGAGTTACATAAATTGTTGATGAATTCTAAATCATTTGAACCTGATACTGTTGATTCAATTATTGAGAGTATTGCTACACAAACATCTAATGATTCCATCAATGTTGGAGTCAAGACAATTTTAGCAGATGTTAGATTATCTAAACAGGCTACTAATGATGCAGAAGAGTTTATTGATTCATTAGTTGAAGATATTCGAAGGAATAATCCGATATAAGAAATGCAACATAAGTGCTGACAAAGCAACTCAATATAAGCACATTACGTCATACCATAATAGAATCAATATATCCCATAACCGGTTAGTAGTTTTAGGATTTCAATTTTTCAATCACCAATTACTTTTAAAACCCTTAACCTTATTTTTCTGTTTTAGTATGTTCGAATTCTAAAAACATGCAACATTCATCAACATTCTCCAACATTTTCTACATTTATCTTTTATACGCATTTGGTTGCTTCTTTTACCATCAATCTTTTTGATTGTTTAACTCTTTCAGTTCACTACATTAAACCTTATTTACCATTGACTTAGAAAGATACAGAAATTAAAGTTATTGCTCGAAATTATTGTTTCAGTCTTGTTAGCCGTTTTTCAATTCTTCCTGTTTCCTTTCGATTCTTTATTGTTTGTTTACATTTTACCTTATTTGGATTGTCAATTTACAAGTTTTATTAAATATCAAACTTGTTAAACAACATGTTATCAATTAACAATAGTTTACTGTTTCTATTGCTTTTACCATCACTTGTTTATTCAGCCTTTTTTGATCTATTTAAGGACTTGTATGGATCAAACCCAAAACTTCAAGCAGATAGTATAGTTAGAAATGTCGATCCAATAATCGATACATCGGGCTCAAATTTGCCTATACAAATGAGAGATCTTTCAGATTGGAGATTAGATAGAACAATTCTAATAGCTAATATTGATGGTTCATTACAAGCAAGAGATAGAGCTAATGGTAGATTACTATGGACTGTTCCAGGTGAAGCTCCTCTTGTGAAAGCTCATTCTGATGTAGATCCTGATTTAGATTCTGATGACCTTATATGGATGATGGAACCATGTATGAATGGTCGTTTATATGCTTTCAGAAAATCTTCTGGTTTAACAAGACTTCCTTTAAGTGTAAATAAACTTGTATCTGGTGCTCCTTTTACTTTGCAAGATGAGAATAGTGTTTATACTGGTACAAAACAATCTTCTATGTTTGCAATTGATTTAGAAACTGGCACTATTTTAGGTGCATATGGTTTACATGGATCTTCTACTTTCTCTGATTCAAGCTCTTTGAATTACGTAATGATTTCAAAAGTTTCTTATAACTTACAGATTCATGTACGAAACTCTCCAGAAAAATCTTGGAATGTCACTTTTTCACATTGGTCTGTAGACAATTCTGATTTAGATCTTGTTATGCAACATAATACACCTAGAGACGCTCTACAAATACTCACTGTTAGTGACGGTTCTCTTATGGGTATTGACAGAAAACAAGATTCAGTTCGTTGGAGTGAAAATGGTAATTCTATAGCTGTTGCTGTATTTGACATTTTTGCTGATACAAATGATTCAAGAATACGTGGATTTAAAAGTATTGTACTACCACACCCAATACCACCTCCTTTTGACAATTCAGAAGCAAGTGTAGATTCTGCTTTAGTTACTTATGCTGGAAATAGTACTTGGATAGTTTATTCAGATGAATTGTTTCCTGCTCTGGTTCAAACTTCTCCACAGGCTGTTTGGTGTCTACATAACCCTTCTTACATATATTCAAATTCAGATCTTACTCAAATTCTTACAGGTGTTCATCCAGTTTCTGCTTTTAATGGCCGTTCACATTCATTACCTATCAATAACCTTCTTCCAGGTTCATCTAATGATTTTTTAGGAATCGAAGGTACAGTTTCTACGCCTTCTAGTCCAACATACTCTTTTATCATTGGGATATGTAAAATTTTAAAGTATACCTTTTACTTCATTCTTTTTCTATCCCTACTCTTTGGGTCTCTCTATAGATATGGGTATGTCTCTTCTGATATTATTACTCATCCTCAAGTTGAAACTATATACAATTCTTTATCAGGATGGTATCATAGATTTATAGAGGCATCACCTACGATATCAGTCAAGTTTGCACCTCCTCCTTCTACCTCCTCTTCAACATCTGAAAAGCAATCTATAAATTCTGCTGATTCGTCTTCTTCTGCTGCTAATACTCAAGCTGCAGGTGCACAATTAAAGAAGCGTAAACGTGGCACTAGAGGGGGTAAGAAAAATAATAGAGGAAAAAACTTAGATGGTAATAATGATGGCTCAAGAGATGGTTGGGTGAAGGGTGAACGCCCTCTTTTAGATAATGGACTACTAGAATCTGGCTCTTTAAAGATAACAGATACAGTTCTTGGATATGGAAGTCATGGTACTGTAGTTTATAAAGGATACTTTGATAGCAGAGAAGTTGCAGTCAAACGTATGCTAGTTGAGTTTTATGACGTAGCTTCGCAAGAAGTTGCTTTGTTACAAGATAGTGATGATCACCCTAATGTTATTAGATATTATTGCAGACAACAAAGTGACAAGTTTTTATATATTGCTCTTGAACTATGTGCAGCTACTCTTCAGGATGCAGTAGAGTCAAGAGCGGGAGTTGAACTGGGCATGGAAAATTTGGACCCACATGTTCTTCTTTTTCAATTAGCAAATGGTCTGGACCATTTGCATAAACTTAATATTGTACACAGAGATTTGAAACCACAAAATATACTGCTTTCATTATCTAAATCAAAACGAGTTAAATCAGATTCGTGTTCAACTGTTGAAACGAGTGATATACGATTAGTTGTATCAGATTTTGGTCTTTGTAAACGTCTTGAAGACGATCAAACTTCATTTGGAGCCACAACTGCAAATGCAGCTGGAACTGCAGGATGGCGTGCACCTGAATTGTTAAAACATGCCGCTTATTTGACTACTGCCGATGGGGATATCGTTACTGAAAGTACAGAATCTCAACGTGCTACTGAAGAAGAAGTGGATGATGACACTGACTCTTTAATTGGATTCAGGGCTACAAAGGCAATTGATATCTTTTCAATGGGTTGTATATTCTACTATGTTTTGACTAATGGTGGTCATCCTTTTGGAAATAGGTATGTTCGAGAAGGTAACATTATATCAGGAGAATACGATATCAGTTCACTTGATATTCTTATAACAGAAAGATATGAAGCTCGTGATTTGATTGAATGTATGATTGATTCTGATCCTAAAGAGCGTCTTAAAGCAGGAGAAATTTTAAAGCATCCATATTTTTGGAGCAGTCATAAGAAACTTGATTTCTTAATGGAAGTTTCAGATAGATTTGAATTTGAATGCAGAGATCCTCCAAGTGAAATACTTGCAGCATTAGAAGAACGTGCTTCAGATATTGTTCAAGGTGATTGGTACAGTGCACTAGATAAGAGTTTTCTAGAGAACCTTGGTAAATATCGAAAGTATAATGGTGCTAGGTTATCTGATCTTCTTAGAGCTATGAGGAACAAGAAACATCATTTTGGTGAACTTCCACCTGATGTTCAAGAAGCATTAGGAAGTCCTCCAGCTGGATTTTTACAATATTTTATTAGCAGATTTCCAAGGTTATTGATTTATGTGTATTACATTGTCAAAGAAAACCTTGCAGATGATCCTGCATTAAAGTCATTCCTTGAATAACTCATTTAAGCAATGTTTAATGATTTTTTTGATCTCTTTCAAAGAGATATACTAATGACTATATTTTTTTATTTTGAAATTCCCACATACATTAAAATCCATCATAATCTTCTTCCCATTCAGCAGATGATATATTATAATTATCACCAGCCCATTTCTTTGCAGCTTCAAGTGGTGATTCAAAATCAAGCTCAGAATTACTTTGCATAAATTCTGCCTTATATGCTTCTTCTTGTGTCATTTGAGCTTCATTAGATATAGGAGGTAATGAACAAGGATATGGTTCATTTATAACAGATGGTCCATTTGTATCAATAGATTCATTTATACCATTTGAAGGAACAATATCATTGTCATGAACTACCATTTCTCTGTCCTTTAATTGTCGCATTAATGAAAGAAATTTAGAATCTTTAAATTTTTGATTCTTATCTGATTGTAAAACTTCATATAAATGTTCTGCTGTCTTTGCAAGCTCATCATTCTCATTCATTACTTTAGGTTCTTCTTGTTCTATAACAGGTTCATGTATTTGTTCTTGATTAAGTGTTGCTTCAACTTCTGCAAAAGCTGCTTCAAAGGCACTATCAGATATAATCTTATCAGTTGTTGTAGGAGCTGAAAGTCTAGTTGCTTGCATAGGGAATGAATTACTCATCATCATACTACGTTCTCTCATAGTAGACATAGAATGTTGATTCATATTTTGTGTAGGTTGTTCTGTATTATTAATATTTAAATTCCTAAACTCTGACGTCCAATCTGCTTGTAAAGGTACATTAGATTGCTGTGAAACAACTTGTTGCTGGTGCTGCGAAACGTTCATCTGCTGTATATGATTCAAAGGTACACCTCTTAGCATCTCATTATAATTACCTGGTTGTTGACTAAACCTTTCATAATCTTGATTAATATCACCAGGTCCTATATGACTCCTAAACTGACTAGAACCAGACTTTTGTGACTGATCAACCCCACGTTCTTGATGTAATGATCGATCCCGATCATACGCTTGTAGCGCCACTTTAGTTGCAGGCGTAGAACATGACATATTTAGTTATTTAACTTTATTATACTATACCAAAATGTATAATTATCTAAGTGAATATATAAATTATACCAAAAACAGTATAATGTAAACAAAATCACTCCTTCAATATCTTTATTCCGAGGTTGGTAGAAGTATTGATGAGTTGGGAGTTTTAAACAATTTCTATTTCAAAATCCGGGTAAATTACAGCTGAATAACTATTTACGAATATCTATACTTTCGATTCTACATAAATAAATTGTCAGATTTAGATATCATTAAACTAAGCATATAAATTGCACACACATGGAATGAGAAAGAAAAACAAGACTCCTTATATGTTTATATACAAAAAACGACATTACACCAGAATGTAATCCTGCAACAAAAAACATAGTCAAAATGTAAAGATCGTAAGAATGCTTGATTTAAAAAAAATCTCAGGTACCGTTAAAACTTCATTCTCAAAAAGAGGATAATGCATCCCCCTTATTCTTTCGTATTTCCCGTCATAGTTAAGAATAAAAGATTACATTAAAAAAACAAAGTTCAAACAGTATTAACGCAAAAAGAGATTACCTCTAAGGTTTGCGTTTATTGCGACGAGTTGGAACAATTGTAAAATCACCACTAAAATCATCAACATTTACACCATTAGGTCCTGATGTACGAGCAAGTAATTCATTCCAACCATTAGTTCCAAGCTCTGCCAAAACACTACTCTCAACTTCTTGTCTGCGTTGAGAAAATTCTTCAGCAAACTTACGTCCATCAATTGTAGCTGAGTTACTGTAAACTGAATCAGCTATAATATCAAGAGATTCAGAATTTCTCTTGGCAGGAAGTGATAAAAACATTCCAAGAAGAGACTCACTATCAACTCTCTTATTAAGTCCAGAAAGTTCCTTTCGTGCCCAAGCAAGAAATCTTTCAGCAGCTGATGGTTTACGTTGAGCTGGACCATTTGATGTAGATCCACTTTGTAAATTAGAAGCAGAAGATGAAACGCTAACAACCGTAGGCTTAGGTGTTCTCACTGGAACTGAGTCACTAATTGGTCCGGCACCAACAACAAGAGTAGCTGGTTTAGGTGCTGCAGGTTTCTTCGACTTTGGCACAACTGTCCATTCATTGTCTTTAGAAGTAGTATGAACTGCGGCACTAGCAACTGCTGCTGCTGTCATAGGCTTATGTGCGGCATTAGAACTAAATCCGCTAGCCTTTCTACTGGTACCTTCCTCCTTAACAAGCTCATCAATTGATTTGACCTTATGATCAATCTTTGCAGGTTGACCCCAAACATTCTGAACCTTGCCTTGTGGTTCAGGCTCAGAAGCTTTCTTAGCTGGTTCAAGAGCCTTATATGTGGTCTTGTAAGCTGGTTTACCAACAGGTGTCTTACTATGATCTCGCTTGACACTCTCTTGAGCTTCTTTAGCTCTAAGTTCGTCAATAGACAATGGCTTAACTACTTTAGCAGCAGTGGCAGTAGCCCAAGGAGCAGGAACGGCTTTAGGAGCAGATACTGGAGATGGTGTAACTTCAGCAGCAGGTTCTTCAATCTCAGGTTCGGCCACAGAAGCATTAGAAGCAGTAGCAGAAATATCATCAACTAGAGTTTGTTCAAGTACTTGTGCTTTAAATGCACTAGAATTATCTGGCAACTCTTGATGAAATTCAGCAGATTTCTTAACTGTGAATGAAGAATCAAAATGCTCTTCCTGGGTAGTATGGTCAGGTATTTCAGAAGAGGAAATAACAGGTTCTTCGACCTTGAAGTGAGGATTTCTAACTTCCAGATTTTCAGGAGCAGTTGTCTTTTCAACAGGTAACATTGATGGAAGTTCTTGAGGTAAAGTTGCAGGGATAGAACCAATTATACCAGATACCTGTTGTTGATTAATAATACCAGAATGATCATTAAACTCTTGAGCTGAAGGGTTGGAAATATTGGAATAATAGTCACGGTGAACAGCGGGAAGAGGCTGATCCAAAGAGCCTTGATCATGAGGGTATTGATCATATAATCTGCCAGATAAAGGTATACGAGAATCGTCTAGGTCTCTATCGAGAGCAAAAGGACTGTTCGTTCTTGCAGAAAGATCAGAAGGGTGAGAAAGCAAATCACGGGTATCGTGAGGTAAAATATTACTATGCAGATGTTTAGTAATAGTAGGCAAAGGTACCAAGAAAGGGCTGACCTCATCGCCGAGTCGGGAAATCCAGCGGCTTAAAGTCATATAGTCATTATCTTCTTCTCTACGAAGAGGTAAATCGGGATGAAAATAATTTCCAGCGTACCAGTCTTGCATTTGAGTTCCAGTGAAAGGACCTTGTTCAATGCCATTTACGTCTAAATAAACCCACTTTATTTGGTTTGAATTAAGGAGTTTGTTAGAAAGGCCAGGAGGGGAAGTAGGAGTTAATCTTGAAGATTCAAAATCCGAAAATCTAGAAGCTTGAGAGAAACCAGATTGAGGTTGATTAGATCTTAAAGACGGGATATGGCGAGACAAAGGATTCTGCTGAGTAGCAGGATTGACCATTGAATTCCACGGGCTAGGATTTACACTAGGAGCAGCGGAGGAGTAACCAAAGCGAGAACCTAGAGTAGACTGAGGCTGTGCCTGATGCTGAATATGGGGATGTTGCTGAAATTGAGATTGTAACTCAGATTCAAGAGGTAAAGAAGGAAGGTAATCGGCAGGGTTAATAGCGTTAGAAGAATCGATTTGATCATGCTGAGAAGATAGGGTGCGAGTAGGTTGGTCCTTCTGAGGGTAATTGCGATTATCTTTGCGACCTCTTTGGGTACGTAAAGGTTCTGAATCGTCCTTTGAAGGTAGAGCAGTTTCATAAAAGCCAGTTGCTTCCATTTTCTCTCTAGAAGTACGTACTATATTGTTGAGAGCGCCGTTACTAACTAAATCCTCATATACAGTCCAAATTTGTTCCTTTGTGTATGCTTTACCGTTAGGATTTCGCTTAAGTGGAGGAGCAGGAGGTTGATCATGTAAAGAGTTATTAAAATCGGAAGAACGATCAGGTAATTGATGATGAATAAATTGAGATTGGTCAGAAGAGGCAACAGAGGGGATGTTAGGTTTAGAAGAAGAGTGAACATAAGACTTGTTAGTGTTAGTGTTGTTGTTTGACAAATGATGAAACTGATTATGCTGTCTCCATTGATTTTTTGAAGAAGAATGCTGATTATCGTTATCCTGTACACGTTGACGGGATTTCTTATTTCTAGAGCCAGGCCAAAGCCATTCACCAGAATTAGCAGAAGATTTAACAAACGCAGATGAATCTTGATCATTAATAGGTCTTTGTAAAGTTGAATTATTATTTCCAATTATTCTAGAACCATTTAATGATGATGAAGAAGATGTTCCATGTAAAGAAGGTCTTGCGATATTCTGAGTATCATTAACATTCTCGGAAGATGATTGTCGCATCCTAATATCGATCAAAAAGTTAGTATATTTAAATATAAAATAAATTGCTTTAAAATTGTACAAAAATCGAATATGATTTTCATTTTTAAGTTATAAAATAACGCAATAAGAAAAAGAAAGAATAAGATAGAACTTACCATTCAGGACCAAAACTCATCGATGAATATTTGGTTTGACGGGACATGATTTAAGACAATCTTCACTTTTTTAGATAATAAGTATTATAAGTATAAAACGAATAGACAGGTATTTATTCTCTTATATAAGGTTTTTTATTTCTTTTTATTGAAGAGTGTCTCGGAAACTGGGGGAGGGGTGAAGTAGAAGGTAGAGTAAATTTTTATATGTAAAGGAATGAAAAATTGCAAGCCAAATATTTTCGTTACCCGGTTAATTTTTACTCTATAAATATCTACTTCTTACAGATTTTATATGTAATATTTTTTGTAATAGATATGATTATATTTATATTTTATATTAATTCAAGATTTGAATGATTCATTTGAATCACTTTTATTAAATTTATCACGTTTATCACGTATATCACTTTTGAAGCTGTGGGTCTTGTAGCGATCAAGTATTAGTAAGTTTAGATTCGAACTCATGCATCTTAATGTGATTTGATTTCAATTATATCACATTTCTCTAAAATGACATATGTACCTGTATAAGATTTCTTTGTCTTCTTAATCTGATTATTGTATTGAAGACCCTGTAAGTGTGTTGGCGTTTCATTTGCATAATTAAATCATATATACCCTTAATGATCTATTGAATCAGATCATATTGGACCCTGACGTCATAGCTGTCAAATACTTAAAATCTCAGTAGTCAAAGTCAAGTAGAATGTTGAATGACTGTGAAGTGAATAGGTGTTTACAATAAAACAAACCCTTGGCAACAGTTAGTTAATAGAAGTCTAGTGGAGTGAGTATAGTATATACTACTCTTTGGAACCAATGTTGATTCATTAGACCTAGAAACTACCAATTGTTTCGGGAGGGTTTATCATAACCACAATTCATATCAAACAGTCAAAGCTATATGAGTAGCAAAGTCAAGTAGAGTATTGTATCTGGTGTGTGTAATGAATAGGTGTTTGCAATAAACAAACCCTTGGCAACAGTTAGTTAATAGCAATCTAGTAGAGCAAGTACAACATACTACTCATTGGAACCAATGTTGATTCATTAGACCTAGAAACTACCAATTGTTTCGGGAGGGTTTATCATAACCACAATTCATATCACATCAGTCAGTTTAAAGGATATTATATACCAAACTATTGTTGGTTGACACACTCTTGTTATATGTAATAAGCAATTCAAGTTAACTTGTTAACAACATAATGGTTTGTTAAAAGAATATGACAATGTTTGTTAAAAGAATAATAATAAAACATTGTTTAATG
This sequence comes from Tortispora sangerardonensis, assembly GCA_030566855.1. Classification (NCBI taxonomy): domain Eukaryota; kingdom Fungi; phylum Ascomycota; class Trigonopsidomycetes; order Trigonopsidales; family Trigonopsidaceae; genus Tortispora; species Tortispora sangerardonensis. Next base: position 21,995 of record JAKUBJ010000009.1, on the reverse strand, counting down.
TAGTGTCAGAATAAAGAAAAGAAGAAGAAGAAGGTGTAAGTGTTTAAACATGCATATATAAACTATGTATCACATGCATACCAATTGTGTATCACATGCACACCATTTATGCACAATAACAAACCCACTTAAAAGTAAATAAACAGAAAAAAAACTTTGCAATTAGTAAAAAATGTAACAAAACATTTCAAAATGTAATTATTTTGCAATTTTGACAGCTTTTGATGATATTAGAACCATGTCTTTGTAGAATGTTTAAGCAAGGTTGCGTGTTTCCCAAAGAGGAAACTAGTCGTGCAGTTTTTCACTTGTTTGAAGCTCTTATTGTTTGCTTTATGTATAACACACTTCCACTTATTTAAACACCTTTAATATATGTAAAGCTAAAATAATGTAATTTATAGTACCAAATATTTTAATATTTATTTGGTGTGGTCAATGAGAAGAATGTTTTTGTTGTTTAACCATAAACGCATATATAAGTAGTATGTTTATTGACAGTGAAATGAATGGGTGTTTACCATCAACAAACCCTTGGCAACAGTTAGTTAATAGAAGTCTAGTAGATTAAGTATGACATACTACTCATTGGAACTAATATTGATTCATCTATAAGACGCATCATGTTTGGTTCATTAGACCTAAAAACTACCAATTGTTTCGGGAGAGTTGATGATAACAACTATTCATTTTATCAAAGTCAATAAAATTGACAATAAATGTTCATTGTATCATTTATGGTAAAGTAGAAAGTTTGTAGTTATCAAATACTCTAATGAATATTGATTCAATAAGAATAGTTTGTATTTATATTCACATAATTTTATTATGTAAATATAATCAATTTGTTTTTGTTTTGAATATTTGAGGTAATGGTAAAAGAAAGAAATATTTGGGAACTTGAGCTCGTATTTATATGCGAGTAAGTTGTCACATGCACAGTGCATATATGCATCCTCAACAAGACAACACCTACAAAAGATGCCGGTAAACTCCGAGTTTTCATTATAAATAGCTGAATTAACCTTAAAAAATATATATCTATGTAAACTGAACGTTTACATATCTCTAATAATATACAATACCAATGAAATTTTATAATATCTTAAATCGCTCCTATAACCCCCCAAGATTATGATCTGTTATACTGGAATTCAACTAGGGCTTCCATAAATGAAGAAAAATCTTGCTTTGCTATTTGAATAGCAGCACTTTCAAATCCATCAATTTTGTAACGAGCCCCCGTACGCATAGCAGCTTCTTGAAATCCAATTCGAAAGGCATTCTTGTTGTCATAACCGTCTTCACCTTGCTCATCATCTTCATCATCAACTCCTTCTTCACCTTTAGCCGCAGGAAGACCAACAGCTATATATGTATTAGTTAATTTATCCAATATAGCAAAAACAATTGGTCTTGGCTTTCGAGAACTTGCAAGAGCATGACTAACCCATTGTGCTAATCGCATCAAAGCAATAGGATTCAAAAATATAGGTAAATCAGGAGAATCTCTCACTGTAACTAAATAACCTACACGTAAATCCTTAACAGTTTGAGATTCCATAATAGCTGAACCAACTCTTAATATAGCATCTTCTAATTGCTTAGCTTTCCTTATACCCTGATTTAATAAGTTAATAGAATCTGCAGAGTCCCATCCCACCCAAAAGTTTTCAACATGAGTTTTATCTCTCTTAGAATTCTCTGAACCTCTACTTTCTTGATCAGGTGAAGATGAATTGCTCGATGGAGGAGTTGGCAATGCATTACCTGGTACCATTTGTGATTTTCCAGATACTAATAATGCAGATATTGAGTCTACAGCATCACGTGCTGAAATTGTACCTTTAAACCCAAATTTTCGAAAGATACATTCAGTTACTACACCATCTATTGGATAATTTCTCATAACTTTTTCAAATCGACGTGCGAGTGATTTCTTTAGATCCATATTTGCATGAATCCAGCTCTCCTTTGAAGATTGTATTGATATACCCATTGTAACAAGTAATCTCTTTAAACGAGTGATTCCAGCTTCATCCCAAAGGTATAATCTTGAACATATATATCTAGAATGTGTTAATGCGTCATATAAAGTCCAATGTCTGAGTAAAAAAAGTCTAAAATCGGAATCAACTGTTAAAGAATTAGCATCAGCAGCATTTGACCGTTGTTGTTTTTCTGAATTCAAACGAGATACTTCATCTTTAAATACTTGAAATGTAGTTTGAGTTATAGTAGGAGCAATATCATCTAAAGCAGTTGCTCCAATTACAGCAAGCCAAAGATATTCGTTATTAGTACGACCAATTTCTGAAAGTATACTGTAAATTTGACTAGAAACAGATCCAACTATAGAAGTGTCCATATAATGATAAGCTGTTATTCTCTTCTCGTAGTTTTTTCTTATACGCTTTACTTTCTTTTTAGCCTTTCTCTGATCCTTTTTAAGACGTTTAAGGTTATGTCTTAGATCTGATTTTCTAAAATCTGTTTCATTTTCATCATAATCAACATTCGAATCTTTGTTATCGTCATTATCACTTTTTTCTTGATTTTCTTGTTCTTCTGTGTCTGAATCAGGTATACTTTCATCATCAGAATTTATTAAGCTATTATCATCATTGTCATCATCACTTTCATCACTATTTTCAAATTCAGTATCGCTATCATTATCACTTTCAGAGTCAGAAACTTCTGGTACATCTTGTAAGGCTCTAAAGGCAGCTCGTGCATCAGATAACTCTTCTAAAGATGGATAAGCATCTATACAATATATAGTATCTGATTCGATATTGCTTAAATTCCAAGGACGTCTACTGTCAATAACATAATGACGCCTTTTAAGACTTTCCTGATCAACTTCAAAGAAATCACTAATATCTACAAGAGCGCCAAAACCTATAAACAATACATTTACGACGTCTTCATCAAGTCCCATATAAGAAGTTCTTGCATCTGAATAACCAGCTACAGGACATATTCTATGTGGTATTAAATCATGCTTAAAGAGTAAAGAAAGAATCTTCGCAGCACAAAGAGCATCAATATCAGTACAAGCTACCAAAAGTACAATTTTACACGTTGAATGAGATAGTGAACTTTTAGTCAAATCAGTAAAGGTTTCAACTAATAATTCCTGATCGACCAGCATGGTAAACAGTTAAAAATTGAAATATCTTTGTATTTCGTCACGGTAATGATAAAAGGAATCGCGCTCCGACGCGTAAATTCTTATAGTTCAACAAACAGGGTAAACAAAAATCAACAATCACAAAACAGCGTATAAAGCAAAAATGTATACAATAAATGATTTACTAACAAATATACGATTATTTAGTAATTATATATATTAAATGATATGGTCGTATTAAATTACGTGTTCGTGTTTGGTGAACGCGTCATTACTTGGTGAATCTACATCGATCGTGATTTGGCGAAGTAAAATACGTAAAAATATTCAGAATTGATATCTACAATCCAAAAAGTATATTATTATAGAGAAAAAAATAAGAGACTTAAACAGTCTCAGATTCCTCAATAGCAAGAGCTTCAAGCTCAGTCTTTGCCTTTTCAATATTCTCTTCAGTCTTACGGTTTTGATCAGCTAAGAACCAATCAATTTTAGCTTTCAAACTTTCAATAGTTTTAGCAACATCAGAAGTATTTTTAGGAAGAGAAATATCAAGTTTTCCTAAACCTGCGATGACGTCAACAGTTAAAGTGAGTTTAGAAGCAGATTTCTTTTTAGATTTCTTAGAAACAACTTCATCATCAAAGCTCTTCTTCTTTAAAGCAACAGTTCCTTCAGGCATAGTAATTTCACGAGAAGTACCTTTAGAACGTTTCAAAGCAGCAGAAGTAGCAGCATCAGGAAGAGTCTTTACAGAATCAGAAAGAGACTTCTTAACATAAGTAGGATCAAAATATACAAGCAAAGACTCAGCTAAAGAAATTTCATCTTCATAAGCAGGAGCAGAAGCATGTTTAAGCTTTTCAGCAGCCTTTTGACGTTGTTCTTCTTGAGCTTGAGTTTCACGAAACTCCTTTTGTGCTTTATCCCATTCTTCATATTGACGGTTCTTTTCAGCACGCAATTCAACAAGTTTCTCATGTAAAGAACGACGTTCTTCAAAAAGAGTATTACGTTCTGCTCTTAAAGTTTTAAGAGAATTGTACCTGTCCTTGAACCCAGAACGAAGTTCAGTTCTTTTGTCTCTCTTAGCATTAAGTTCTGCACTAAGTTCATCTAATTTAGAAACATCCATAGTTGCACGAAGATCAGCAATTTGTGTCTTAATTGCATTAATTTCAGTTTCATCATCCTTTAATCCATCAAATGAACGGCGAAGTGCTTTCAATTTACGACTTTCATCTAAAACTCTCTTCTCTTCAACAAGACTCAAAGATCCTGCATTCATAGTACATTCAAGACTGTCAAGACGTGACTCTAATTCTGCAATACTTTTAAATGGAAGTGATCGCTTATTTGATTGAACATTTCCAATCAAACGCTTCAAATTTTGATCCAATGCTTTAACTTGACCAAGTGTCTTCTTGTTACGTTCTCTAAACTCTTTAAGACGTTCAGTAAGTTCCTCAATTTCCTTTTCAAGTGCTTCTAATGCAGGACTAGATTGAGGACCAAGTGCAGAAATACTTTTTTCAATATCTTCCATCTTAATTTTGGCTTCATTCAAAGCATTAGACAATTTGGTACGCTCATGCTCAAAATGAGCATTGTTTGGACGTTGTACAGTAACTTCTTGCATCGTTCTTGATAACTAACAATTCTTCTCTTTTTTTTTAATTATATACACGGACGTAATTGTATGTATTTTAAATTGAACTTTTCCTCACAAAGATAACAACGAATAATCGATAAAAGCTCCTTTCTTTCGATAAATAAACGGCTGTAAAAAACTCCCTTACTAAAAGAAAACAAAATCAATTATATATAAGATACAATTATACTTTTTCCTTCTTCTAAGATAACACCAATGTTACTTATTCTGATTGCGAGTTGTCCTCTATTTTTTTTATATACCGGTTATAGAAAATGTTCCTCGAAGATGTTTCAATCTATTTACCCGGTATGTTTATTAAAAAATTTTCTTGAATTAATTTGTATGAAGTGTTGTATATACGAACTATTTAAAATGTACAAATTTATCACCAGGCAAACAAAAAATCATACAACGTAAAAACCACATACACAAAACCCACAAACCCCACGAACCATCTGGCAGTTGCCTTTGTTGAGTCAATAGGTAAACAAATTCAAAAGAAGTTTAAAAAATGGACGAGTTAGAGAAAGAAACTATGCGTCTTTGGCGTATTAGTAGAACAGTAAAGGAAATGGTTAAAGATAGAGGTTATCTTATATCACAAGAAGAAATCGATACACCATATGATGATTTCCGTGCAAAGATTTGTGATTCTATGGGTAACCCTCAAAGAAAATTACTTTGTTTTCAAGCAACTGCTTCACCTGAAGCTCAAGAAAAATATCCTGATCTAGGTCCATTATGGGTTGAATTCTGCGAAGAATCATCTGTTGGTATTAAAAGTATGAGAGCATTTTGCGTTCATATAGTCGATAAAAATTTCTCAACTGGTATTTTTATTTATCGTCATTCTATTACACCTGCTGCTAATAAGCTTATTCCATCAGTATCTCCAGCAAGTATAGAGACTTTCGTTGAAACTGATCTTATTGTTAACATTACTCATCATGTACTTGTACCAAAACATATTAGATTATCTGCCGAGGAGAAGAAAGATTTACTTCAAAAGTATCGTCTTAAGGAATCTCAATTACCTAGAATCCAACGTGAAGATCCTGTTGCAAGGTATCTGGGTCTTAAAAGAGGTCAAGTAGTAAAAATTATAAGACGAAGTGAAACTGCTGGCCGTTATGCTAGTTATCGCATTTGCTTGTAATTTTATTAAACAATAGAAGTGACACAAGAAACTGATCTTGTTTTATATTTCTTTCGTTACATATGTCTATTCCATTCTTAGCTTCACTAAAGTAGACATGACTTGAATCAAATTATCTATATTCAATTTGTCCTTTGCACAAACTGGAACTATCGGCCAATTCTTTTCTTCGCATGCTGATTTCAATTTTAAGAATTTCTCTTCAGTGCCTTCTAAATCAGCTTTATTAGCAATAACTATAACATTTTTGTTTTCTTTTCTATGCTCTACCTCTATTAAAAGCATTTCAAGATCTTCTAATGGATCTTCGACATCTAACCCAATAACGAATGCAAGTGCTCCTGATCTTTCAACATGTCGTAAGAAATCAATCCCCATACCTTTATTCATACTTGCTCCTTCAATTATACCAGGAATATCTGCAACTATAAATTCACCTCTCCCACTACCAAGACTTACAATTCCTATACTTGGTACCAATGTCGTAAAAGGATAATCGCCAATCTTTGGTCTTGCAGCTGAAAGTGCTCTCAGAAGTGTACTTTTACCTGCATTCGGTTTACCAACTAAACCAAAATCTGCAATCATCTTAAGCTCAAATGTAAATCTTCCTCCTATTGTTGGTCGTCCTCGAGTTGCAAATCTAGGACTCTTCATTAAAGATGAAACAAAATGCTTGTTACCAAGCCCACCTCTACCTCCTCTTAAAATTAATACTGGCTTTGAATCTTCTGATAAATCTATACCTTCTTCTGGAAATAGATCTTCTTTTTCTTCTCTTAATCGAAGTTCATAGTCTTGACGTTTAACTACTTTACATAACTCTATAAAATCATTCCTATCATCATTACTGTCTTCATATCCAGGTGTATGAATCCAATTATCTCCATCTTCAGGTACTAATCGTTTAAGAGGTCCATTACTTTCAGATAATTTAATAACTGTACCAACAGGTACTTCTATTAAAACATCTTTACCAGCAGCACCATTCATATCCCAACTTTTACCATTTTTTCCTCGTTCTGCTTCATATCTAGCAGACATTTTATGTAAACTCAATAGATCTCTACGTGCTACAACATATACTGATCCTCCATGACCACCATCTCCTCCATTTGGTGGACCTTTTGGTCTTCCTTTGTCTGATCTAAATGATGGACAACCATTACCTCCAGCTCCTGAAAAAAGTTTGATCTCTCGAATATCTGCAAATGTAAAATCTGAAGCAAATCGATAAAATAATAAAGAAGGTGATATTTTATTGACATTTATGTCATTTCGTAACATTCTTATTAACCCATTTCGTAACATTTTTTTAAACCCTTTCGGCGTCCCCTTCTTTGATCCTTAAATTTTATTCTTTATGAAGTTAAAATTTACTTCAAAATCCCTATTGAAATAAATGGTATCTTGTTAAAAATTGTATGCAAGATCATAAAGATGATGTCGATCGGTCGAAATTGGTGAAGTGATCTTGAATAACTAACAACTCACAAAATGTCTAAATACTACTTTCACTTACATTAAAATGATACTCTACATATTAAAACCATTGTATATAAAACCATTGGCTTATAAAAGATTCTAAAAGTAACCATATATACATTTATTCTTTCTAGAATATATTACTCATTTCCAAGAACAAAATGTCTTGCAAAACTATCTGGTGCTTCCATACCTGTCCAAATCTTAAACTGTTCAATACCTTGAGAAATCAAAGGTTCAAGTCCAGGAATAGTTGACCAACCATGAAATCTTGCTAATTCCATAATAGGTGTAACTCTAGGCTTATATGCCATTTCTAAAAGAACCCTTCGTTGTTGACGTTCTTTAGGTGTCTTAGGCATCAAAATATGAGACAATATTGTGTTAATATTGCTTTGTCCTAAAGGAATCTCTCCAGAAATACAAGAGACTGCAATAATAGGCCTAACAAATGAATCATTGTGATCAATATCCTTCTTGTCTGTAATAGGAATAACATTGCAATATTTAAAGTCTTCTTTCAATGCTTCAATCTTAGCTGATGTTCTATTTATAACATAAACTGTCTCAATACCAAGTCTATGGAATGCATATAATGCTGCACGTGAAGTACCTCCTGCACCAATAATCAAAGCAGATGCTCCTTTGAAATTCAAATCAAGTCCACTATTCAATTCAATCGCCCTCTTAATTCCAAGCCAATCAGTATTTTCACCACAAATCTCATTGGTTTTGTAATCACGATACAATGTATTAATAGCACCTATCTGTTGAGCTTGATGAGAAATAGTGGTAATGAATCTCATCACATCAACTTTCAAGGGAACCGTTATAGATGCACCTCCAAACTTATCTCCTAATTCAACAATCTTATTAAAAACTTCTTGTGCATCTGTTGTCTCAAACCTCTTGTAATGATGTGGTAATCCAACAAGTTTAAAAAATCCATTATGTAAAGCTGGTGATCTGGAATGACTAATTGGTGATCCAAAGATAAAAAATTCCTTGGCAGGTACAATATCAGGATGTCCTAATAATGTTAATGCTTTATAAATCTCCTTAACTGAAAGTTGTCCAGGAGCTGCTTTAACAGGAAGCGAACTATGAGTAACTGGAGTTAACAAAGAATTAAAAATTCTAGATGCTTGTCCATAAAGACCCATATTAATAGCAATCAATGGTTTAGAACAATGCTCCTTTCGGAAAAGCTCAAGTTCTATATTGTCCTCAAATGTTTTAGCGCATGAAACAAGTTTAACTATATCTCCAACCCCTGCTGCTTTATCATATATATTTCCCCAAAACATGTCAGACCACTTGTGTTTTCCTTCCCAGTCATGATAAGAAATTATAACTCTACCAACTCTTTTAGATCTAACGCTGGTCAGTATCTTTGATCGTAAAGAATCTGGCCACATCAATTCGACGTCAACAAACTCAACACACATCTTAACTCCTAATAAAACTAATCTTGAAATATCATCATATGCATCATCTGGGAACTGTCCGCCTTGTGATTTTGTTCTCACAGTATATACAATCGGTAGACTAGTGAACTTGCGCAAAAGAGCAATCTGATCCATTACGTATTTGTCAGAGGGGATAGGTCCACGCTGACCAGGACTCTTCAATAAATCAACTCGTAACTCAACTGCACTAGATCCAGTAATAACTGCATCAATTAAATCTTTAGATTCGTTCAAATCAGGGAACGTAAGAGAAATAAAAAATGTGCGTGGCTTAGAAATAACAGCCGCCGTATTATCAGAAATATTCAAAAGTTTCAAAACAGTATTAGCTAAGCCATGCCTCAAATTTAAAGTACTTTCATCTTCACTTATATTTGATGAATATATCAAATGAGAAGAACACTCTTCATACCATATCTTTCTGCGCTCCCAAACATCTATAATACTTTCGCCATATGCAGGACGAGATTTATCAGCAGACAAATACCTCTCAACAACTTCCATATCTCTATGAACATGAAAAACTACACCATGCTCACCTAATACTTTCTTCAGAATCTCACGTGCTTCAGGTGTTTCAACTACACCGCCACCACAAGAAATAACTGATGGCTCATCAAATCGAGAATTATACAACTTAACTAACAATTCAGCCTCTAATTTTCTGAAAGTGTCCCATCCATCTTCTTGAATTATACTGGCCAATGGTCTTCCGTGTATACGAGCCAACTCGTCATCCATGTCAATTAAAGGCATATCAGCAAAACTGGCAATCCAGTGACTTAATGTTGTCTTACCAGCACCACGCATTCCAATAACAAAAACAGATGATCTAGCATTCTGTTTAGTATCTGATGTCTCTTTAACAAGAGGAATTAAAGAGTCAATACCCTCAATGGAAACACCAAATGTGCCATGGAATGAATCCCACCATCCAGGCCAGGTCTTATCAACGCACTTCTTATTCTCAATAAAAATCTCTGATGATGAAACAATTGAAAGAACACTAAAGCTCATTGCTACACGATGATCATCATAAGTGTCCACTTGTACGTAAAGATCACTTAGCTTACTAATGTTGATTCCTTCAATTTCAATTCCATCAGGCTTGTTAACACATTTAACTCCAAATTTGGCTAATTCAGTACACATAGCATCAATTCTGTCACATTCTTTCACGTGCTGATTAGCTATGCCAAAAATATTCGTAGTACCAGGAGCCACAGCAGCCAAAACAGTTGCTGTGAGAAAAGCATCTGTCATTGGTTCCATATCAATATTAGGCAAAGGTTTTAGATGCCCAACTTCAGGTCCAATGACTGTCGTGGAATCTTCAGTTTGTGTAACTGTACATCCCATAGGACGAAGCACATCAACTGCAAACTTGGCATCTCCTTGGAGAGAGCTGGTACCAATACTAGGCACAGTGCATTTAGTACCAGTAATGGCTGCAATTGCTAGAGGATATGTAGCAGAACTTGCATCTGATTCAATGATATAATTATCTGGACATTTGTAGGCACCTTTAGCAATCTTATATGTATAAGGAGTGACAGGATCAACTTCTACAGATACCCCAAATGTTTGCATCATTGCTATGGTCATGTCAACATATGATAATGAAATAGGCTTACCACCTATCAAAGACAAAGTTACAGGTTCCTCAGCAAATGGTGCTGCCATCAAAATAGAGCTGACATACTGAGAAGACGTAGTTGCTGCTAATTCTATAAGGCCACCCTTGGGTGCAAATCCTGTCCTAATATTCAATGGTAGACTTCCTACAGCTTCAGCATAAGTAATTTTACAGCCATTGCCCTGTAAAGCAGATACCAAAGGACCAATAGGTCTTTCCTTCATTCTTTCATTTCCAGTTAAAGTGACAACTTGCGCAGGGCCTGGGATCATACATGCAATACTTGTCAAAAATCTTGAAGCAGTACCAGCATTTCCTAAAAATAAATGAGAATCGGGAGTTTGAAGCTTGCCTCCATTTCCTTTAACTACTAAAACATCACCATTGTCATCCCAAGAAAATTGAGCCGCATTGAGTTTTGTTAACGCAGTTATCATGTGTTCTGTATCATCTGAATGAAGTAGATTATGTAAGCGACAGGTACCAGAACTTAAAGCAGCAAGAACAAGTGCTCTATTTGATATAGATTTAGAGCCAGGTGGTGTGACGACTGTGGAATTTGGTATATTCTTCAATGAAGGAAGTATTTTTAGTGAATCAGACAATACAACTGCAATATCAATGTCATTGACCACAGTTGCCTTTTTCTCGTAAGTTTCTCCAATAGCTTTAAGCAATACCACTTTCTTTTTAGCGCCGTCATTCTTCTTGTCGACAGCCATAATATTGATTAACTTATCAGTAGGTGTAATCTTTCCAGCAGATCTAGATTTGACAACTTTATCATTTACAGACACAGGTAAGCCATATGCAGTAAGTATACGGCTAATTCGAGCAACACTAGGAGCAGAAAGAGCACCTAAATAACGAGAAAGTTCTGCTTCCTTAACCATTCCAATTGCTACACATTCACCATGTAAAATCTGAGGAGTCAAAATTGCTTCATAAGCATGACCAATAGAATGACCAAAATTTAGAATATTTCTAAGCCCACCTTCACGTTCATCCAAAGAAACGACGTGAGCTTTAATAGCGGCAGAACCTTTAACAATTCGAGCTAATATAGATCTAATATCAGAAAGATCTACAAAAGAAGTATTAATCTTATCTCTCTTATTGATAATAGTGTCCATAAATAAAGCGGCATCATCTTCTAATCTGCAGAATTCTTCAGCATCCCAAATTGCAGCGGTCTTAATAACTTCAGCCATACCATTGATAAATTCACGAACAGGTAAAGTTTCAAGAAATTTTAAATCAATAAACACTCTTTCAGGTTGCCAAAAGGCACCAATAAGATTTTTTCCATGAGGAGTATCAATTGCAGTTTTACCACCAATAGAGCTGTCTACCATGGACAGCAAAGTAGTTGGTATTTGAAGAAAACGTACTCCGCGCATAAAAGTAGCTGCCAAGTAACCTATCATATCACCAATTACTCCACCACCAACAGCAAATATGACGGTATCTCTAGTACAACCTTGTTGAAGCATCCAGTCTTCGATTGCAGCTTTAGTTGCACGAGATTTAGAGCCTTCGCCTGGAGGAATTGTATAAGTTAAAAGTCTTCCAGAACATCCACCATCTTTCCATGCTTGTTCAACTCTAGACAAATGAATTGGAGCCAAGTTGGTATCAGTAATAATAATATATGTAGACGATGTGATATTCTTAGCAACATCTTCCATAAATTCTTTCAACTGACCATATCCAATCCATATAGTTTCCTTTCCCAATATAGGGACCTTATGAATAGCTTCAGACTCCATTAATTTGACTTCAATAGAAAGGTATTATATACAGCAAATAAAAGGTATTGTCTCTTTATCTATTTAAGTAGAGTGATTTACAGTGAAAGTGAGTCGTAGAACAAAAAATTCGCTCGGCGTGAAATAAGTAACGTTACCCGGGAAAGTCACTTTTACTACGATTTTTCCAGGTAAAGAGAAATTTACCATAAGGTAGAAAGAGATCATACGAGGATCTATCTTATTGTATTATTGTATTGTATTGTAAGCTCTTGTTTACTGTTTGCTGTATAAATAGTATCTTTGGGTTACAGGTAAGAAGGCTTAGTAAGTGGTGAACTGGGAATTGATCGATGATAATACAAGAATGGATTCAGGTTTCAATGAAGTATCACTTGGAGCGCTTTTGAAAGCTCAAAAACAGCTCAATAATGAAAGATCAAAACAGAATATACCAGTTAAGTATAATGAAAAACCAAGTAAATCTCTGAAGAGATCAAGTGCTTCTATAAGTAGAGATCAAGACATGAAAGAAAAAAGATCAAAATCAGCACCAATGGAAGTATCAGCTAAAATTCCAGTATCTAGATCTAGAAAAGTTATAGAAGGTGCAAAGATTGAAAGAAGAGATCCAAGATTTGATGCAGCAGTTGAAAAGAGTCAAGGAAAATCAGATTATAAGTTTCTGATCCAATATCGTAAAGATGAGATCGATGTTATGAAGAAAGAACTCATTAAAGCTAAGAAGAGAAGAGATGAAGATAAGTCAGACGAACTCACTCAAGCTATACGGAAACTTGAAAGTCAAGAAAAGACTCGCGAAAATAAGGAATTAGAAGCTAGGGTGATCCGTGAAGCTGAAAAGAAAGAAAAGGAATTAGTGAAGCAAGGTAAGACGCCTTACTTCCTAAGTCGATCCAAAAAGAGAGAACTCGTCTTAGAAGAGAAATTCAAAAGTATGAAACCATCACAAGTAAGCAGAGCTATTGAAAAGAGGAGAAAGAAAACATCTTCTAAGATGAGAAAGAGTATGCCTTTGAATTTATGAACATTATTTGGGAGGTTATTTTACTTTGTAAATGACAGAAATCTGATGACCTTTTATATTAAAACTATACATAATAGAATAGGAGTCCAAATGGTTACGGAGTAAGTGGTTGATTTTTTCATTGATTTGCAAAAGAGAAAAGGTGAGATATTGCAAAGATCTACTGACTGGCGTAAAGAAAACAGGGATAAGTCTTATCCCATTTATTGATCTGTTTGTTTCTTTTAACGCATGATTGCGATACCGTACATGACTGGGACCGATCTTTGTTAGAACAAAAAAACTATACGTATAATAAGTAACAAATTTATTCAGAAGTTGTAGAAGGATTAACAGCTTCCACAGGACCCTTATTAGTAGACCAATCCTCAAATGAACCTTTATAATTTCCACGATTATTGTAACCATATGTAGAGGCAAGTTGTTCAGCAGCGGTTGATCTAACACCACCAAGACAATAAAATATCAATTCTGATTCTGTTGATGGTTTATTAAAACCAAATGTATCTTTAAATTCTTCAGGCTCTAGACCAAGCGCACCTGGCGATGATTTATAAGGAATATTTAGAGACCCAGGAATTTTCCCTGTTTCGTTGAGTTCTTGTGGTTCTCGAACATCGATCAATACTGAATTTGAAGTCGTAAGAGGTTCTTTAACGAGTTTTAAAACATCATCAAACTTGTATTCAGTAGCAGCCTTTGATAGATCAACTAAAGTTATAGGAGATCTATGAAAACTTCTGGCCATAGAGACCATAGGCGAAGAGGGTGAACGCAAAACGCGTACAAAGGCAATAGATGTACGAAAGTTAAGCATCGTATAAAATTGCAAAGCCTTCTTCTAAAAAAGATTCTATCTAGATAATAGATTAAAGAAACAAAAGGTATTAAATTAGTAGTTTACGTATAAGATGCCTTATAAAGGAAATCTTTTATTTAGAAGAAAAGAGATAAAAAACAGTCAAATCCAGGGAAGGAGAGCTATTGTACACAGATTAGTCAGAAATGTAAGCTATAATAGATATTCTTGAACGAAATCTATGCAAACAATTAAACCTGTATTCTGCTCCAACAAAATGTAAGCTGTAGTTCTTTTAATCTGATAAAGGCCAATTTTCGTGGATATATGAATGTTATGACAAGAATGAAAAGTCAGATAAAGGTTTTGGCCTTTGGGAATTAACGGTAGAATAGCGGTGGTTGAAATTGGAAAAAGTCGGGTGAGGGTTTAGCGCTAGCGGGCGAAAAACCTACACACACACGCACGCGGCACGCATGCGAGAAACTGATTGATTTAAAATGTCACATATCTAACTGCAATTCATATATATTCAACTCATATTTTTACTTCACATGTTATAATATTTTCTCTTAATCATGTAGCATTAATATTTTTACAATCACTTCAAGTAATACTGCGTCGAAGTCGCTTGTATATGTGTCATTTCGCATTAGAGGATTCTAATACTCGCCCGTAGAATAGTACTATAAAAGGCTTCATTTCTATATATCGCACACAGAAATAAAACAAAATTCCCTGTAGGTTACCCTGAAATTAAACTATCTTCCCTGTGGTGTAGGAGTTTACTATTCGCTCTTTTGGCTTAGCACAGATTTACACACAGTTTTTTTGCCCTATAGCTGTTTCGATTTCACACCCGTCAAGCTAACTTAGCTTACCGACATAAGTAAATAATAGTCCTGTAAAGGACTCCTAGAACCGAAAAAAAAAGTGAGATACGCAGTGTATATTTCCTTTTTCTCCTCCTTTCTTTTTCTTCCTTCTACCGAAAGGAAAACTCGCACTTTTTTTCAATTGAGCGCTACTTTTTCAATTGATTTTTTTAATTGTCATTAGATCTTTATCTTTTATTTCTATAAACTGTACATAGAGTTTCGATTTGTACATATTTTATCGTCATATATATAGAAATTTAATTGGTTCTTTAGTATCCTAGATTTTCAAAGAATTGCTTTCTCCCTTTTTACTTTGTTCACTTTATAGATCTTCTACATCGTTGTTCTTGTATTTCTATCGAAATACTTTTGACCATTCTTTTCAGTTTGAATTTATTATTTTGAATTGGTCTTTGTATACTTCGGCTCAAATATACACATTGTTTCTATCTTTGTAATTGTATCGATTGTTTTGATTCGAAAAGAGCATTGAACTGCTCTTTTGTTTAGCCCTTATTTTGCTTCGATTTTAAATAAAGATTTAATTCTTTGGGAATTTATTTTAGAACTTATATATAACTAAACTGATAATGTCCGATTTTGTTCGAGCACAGATATTTGGTACTTCATTTGAAGTTACTTCTCGGTATACCGATCTTAATCCAGTTGGCATGGGTGCATTTGGTCTCGTCTGCTCTGGAAAAGATCTTCTTACTGACCAGCCCGTTGCTTTAAAGAAAATTTTAAAACCTCTGTCAACTACTATCTTAGCAAAGCGTACGTATCGTGAGTTAAAGCTTTTGAAGCATTTACATCATGAAAATATTATATCTCTTTACGACATTTTCATATCTCCATTAGAAGATATATATTTTGTTACGGAGTTATTGGGCACAGATTTGCACCGGTTGCTTACATCTAGGCCTTTAGAACATCAATTTATTCTTTATTTTTTGTATCAGATTTTAAGAGGTCTAAAATATGTGCATTCTGCAGGTGTCGTCCATAGAGATCTTAAACCTTCAAATATTCTTATAAATGAAAACTGCGATCTTAAGATTTGTGATTTTGGCCTTGCCCGAATTCAAGATGCACAAATGACAGGCTATGTCTCAACAAGATATTATCGTGCTCCTGAAATTATGCTTACATGGCAAAAATATGATGTCGAAGTTGACATTTGGTCTACGGGCTGTATCTTTGCTGAAATGATTGAAGGGAAACCACTTTTCCCTGGTAAAGATCATATTGACCAGTTTAACATAATTACTGAACTACTGGGAACTCCTCCACCAGAGGTTATTCACACTATCTGCTCTAAAAACACTCTTAAATATATTCAGAGTATCCCTAAACGGGACCCTGTTCCTCTAAGAACAAAATTCTCTAATATCGATGATGACTCTATAGATCTCTTGGAAAAAATGTTGGTTTTCGATCCTAAAAGGCGCATTTCAGCTGTGGATGCTTTGGCACATCCACTACTTGCTGCTTATCACGTTCCGTCTGATGAACCGGTTGCTGAAGAGAAATTTGATTGGTCTTTCAATGAAGCTGAGCTTCCCATTGAAACTTGGAAAACAATGATATACGCTGAAATTCTAGAGTTTCATAGACTAGATGATGGCGATGATTTTCCACTTGCGACAAGCATGGATATTGCCCAACAGCAGCAGCAGGCACAACAGTTTTCCGAACCTGATTTGACTGACCCATTGGCCCCAACTCAATCGTACCAGTAATTGATATATCACCTGCGCCAGTGTCTTGTGATTGGTGTTTCATTTTGAAGGTCAAATTTCTGTATGTGGGAACGTGTGTAAAGAATTGGATTTCGCGGGTTTGATACCCATTTGTATGGTTTTATTTAGGATTTCGCTTTATTTTTTTAGTAAAAATGTCTAATATTGACTTACCATATTTTAAATGGACATAGTCTGGACTTTGAAGCGGCCTGGTTACCTTTTACATAATTTTATACTTCTTGTGACAGTGATGATGAAATTTGACTGAATGCAACTATACCATGTTGATAGTTTATAGCATATTATAGTCTTTCGCTCCTATCTGAGTCTAGAAGATTGTATAAGAAATGTATTAGGTAATCGGGTTTGTGATATACATTGATCGAATTTGGTAATGTTTTCTACTTTCATTGTGCCTGTAGTTATATGTATTTATATGGTCTGTTCTACTTGGTATTTACGCATACCCCCATTTGACGATTTTCCACGCACCTTAAAGAAATATAAAAGAGTGATAAATCCCCAATGTTTTATTTAATTATTTTATCACTTTAGAAATACTATCCTTTTGGTGAAGTTGCGAATTTCCAGCCACTATTGGAAGTTGTGTTCATCAGTTTCGAACCTTGCTATTTCTTTATCCTTCCTACTAAGCATTCGTATTTGTGCAACCCAAGTAAGGATTAACCCAAAAGCAAGACAAATTATACCTGTGCATACCTCAATTGAGTAAATTTATGGTGATTTAACTATCACTCTTGTCTCAATTGCAGAACTGCACAAATCTATTAGTAATTTTTCCTTTCCAGTGCGATAGGAAAGTCTTTTTTGCCAGAGTATAAATAGCAGTGCTTTGGCGAAAACATCTTTGTTAAAATCACACACAGACATATTCCTAATTTTAGTGCTCTATATTTTTACTACTTCTAGACTGATAAATGAGTGATCCATTAGCATTGAAACCAGTTTACCCAAACGCTCCCGTCAGAAATGAGGTCCGGCGAGAATGTCTTGTTAAACTAGCAGCTTGCTACAAAGAATTGAATCATTCTAGTCCAAACTCTGCTGCTGCTCAAGCAGAGTTCATTGCTGCATCAGCTTCTAAAAATGCAATGGAATATAAGTTAGCTATATCTAGAAAGCTTAAAGCTTTGAAAACTCCAGCTACTACTGAAACCAACAACGATACTTGTAAAAATCCTGATAATGAGCCTTCTTCCAATTTAGCAGCATCTAATGGTCTTATGTATCATCAAGATCTACAAGCACTGGATAGCTTAAGGCATGGGTCAGTAATACTGAATAGGTATTCTTATATTTTATCTATTCCTACTCCTTCTGCTCGTGAAACTAATACCTCTTGCGGCAGGTGTCATACCTTTTTCTACACGAATGAACCTTCCGGAAAATGTAGATTTCATAGTGGCAAAAGAGAAAAACATCGCACGCGATTAGAATGGGACTGTTGTGGTATTATTGCTCATTCTTCAACCTATGATGGTGGCTGTACAGTTAACGATTTTCATGTATTTGAATCAACAGAGCCTGAAGTTTTAGCTTCTTATTCTCCTTTTATCACTGTTGAAAGGACTTCCCCTAATGCTCGCTTTGCTTTAGCACTAGATTGTGAGATGAGCTATACATCGATGGGCAAAGAACTTGTTCAGCTAACAGTGCTGGATTATGAAACTGAAGAAATTATTCTTAACGAATACGTTAAACCAAAAGGTCAAGTTTGGGATTATGTTACAAGATATTCTGGTGTTCGTGAGGAAGACATGGCCAAAGCAGTTTCATTTGAAAAAGTTCAGGATATGTTGTTAGATCTTATGTCCCCTTCTACTATACTTATTGGACATAGTCTGGAGAATGATTTGATCTCCTTGAGACTTGTTCATTCTAGAATTTTAGACTCCTGCATACTTTATCCACATATGAAAGGACCCCCTTTTAGAGAAAGACTCGCGGTTTTGAGTCGACGACATTTACATGAGCGCATTCAGTCGTCAGAGCATGACCCTGCTGAAGATGCGCGGGCTGCATTGAAATTGGTAAAACTGGCAGTTAAAAATAGAAGATCTGGACAGCGAATTATTGCTTAAATTCAGCATGTCAAATTAAGCCATACAGTTTCACTATTCTTATAAGTTTAACTGTTCACATTACAGCTTCCATAGATTTTTTAGTCACTTTACTGAAACTCTAATATTGAAAATAAGAACATCTATGAATCAAATATCATATGAAAACATTCGCCTGGTCTAAAATCTTTCTTGTACGCACAAATATAAATAAGCTTGAATGGTACACTTGTACTTTGTGTTTATATCAAGCCTTAATGTTCTGATATATACCTACTAGTTTGATACGGACATGATTTTTCAATGTTAGATAAGATAGGTAAACGAAG
This sequence comes from Tortispora sangerardonensis, assembly GCA_030566855.1. Classification (NCBI taxonomy): domain Eukaryota; kingdom Fungi; phylum Ascomycota; class Trigonopsidomycetes; order Trigonopsidales; family Trigonopsidaceae; genus Tortispora; species Tortispora sangerardonensis. Next base: position 2,834 of record JAKUBJ010000009.1, on the reverse strand, counting down.
CCTTCATAGAGGTAAAATGATAAGATCTATAAAATAACACAACAATCTAAATGTGATGCCCCATTCTTGATCGAGATGTAGCCTATGTATCCGCCGCTTGTATCTATTACCACTTTCATCAATCTGAGTCAAGCTGCATGTATATAAAAGATGATCCGCGCCAGATCACTATAATCTATTCATTATTTATGCCTCATTGTTGCCATATTTTAAACCTAAACAAGCCAGAAAATTAGCACACTGAATACAAAAGCTTAAGCAGAATAGATCGTGATACAAAATCTTGTGATATCCTCTTTGTTTAGATGTAAATCCCCGCAACCACTACATGGCTAGCGTTAAGATATTTATATATGAGAAGGCATCTTTGACAAAGAACTATAGTTTCCCATAATTCATTATACTCAAAGGTCTACTACCTGTCTGATTCAGCTCGTTCTTGGTGACGTGTGGATCGTCCACTCCAAATTGCAACAACTCTAGTTTTGGCCGGGTAGTGTGTACACTTAACTATTGCACTTCGCGCCGCCATCATGATTATTTTTCACTTATCCCACACAAGATAGAAACTCGTGGCATATAAACGATCTTAGATTTAGTCAGATATCGGTATAAGGAATAAAACCTCGTATAATACGTGATTTATGCTTGAAGTATATAGACTTATAAGAGGTTAAATATAGTTAAAGTATGGTCAAGTCAACTACTTTGGCACGAATTTCAGATGGTTTACCTCTGGCGACATCGGTGGATGATCAACAAGTGGAGAAGGAACTTGCTTCTACAAAGCAGCAAGTTAAAGCAATCATAAGAAAGATTACTCCGAACTCTGAACCTAAAGCATCTATTGAATCAGGAAATTATTTAATTCATTACATTGTAGCTGACAATGTAATATACATATGTATTTGTGACAAATCCTACCCTCGAAAACTTGCATTCTCATACCTAGATGAGATTCAGAAAGAATTCTCTTCGTCTTATGGAAATGAAGTCTCTAAACCAGGACTCAGGCCTTATGCATTTGTTCAGTTTGACTCCTTCATGCAGCAAACTCGTAAATTATATCAAGACAGTCGGGCAGTACAGAATCTGGATCGTCTGAACACAGAATTGCAAGACGTTACACGTATCATGACCAAAAATATTGAAGATCTTTTATACCGTGGAGACAATCTTGATAGAATGTCATATATGTCTAGTAACTTAAGGGATGAATCGAAAAAATATCGCCGTGCTGCAGTAAGAATCAACTTTGAAGCACTTCTAAAGCAATATGCTCCAATATCTATGTTGGCTATTCTGGTTGTATTTCTAATATGGTATTTTTTTCTAAGGTAAATGTACTATGATATGCATAGGAATAAAATATTGAAATGTGATTATTTAAAATCAGAATGGTACTTTTGTGATTCAACTATGATACCTTTAATCCTGCTTTCCTATTATTATTAATACGATAAATTGTCATTATGTTCATAAATAGAGAGATATCCCACTTTGCACAGACATTTCTCGGTGTGGCCATTCAGTGCTTAGCTCTCTTTCAAGATTGTATTTAAAAAGGATCTTCGAAAGGGTCCTCCTCATCCCAGTCATCTTCTTTTTCATATTCATAAATTATAGCACCCCCTTCTGCTCCACCTCCTCCGATCTCTTGTGCTTTAAGATATGGTAGATCAACTTGTTCTTTCGCTTTTTTTTGCCTTTCATTTACTCCAATATTAAATGTTGTTAAATCTTTAAGTAAATCTCCTTCTTCAGTAGAACTGTAATTCGTAGTATTGTACTGATCTGTTTTGTCCGTTTCAATCGTGATCTTCTTTTGGCCACTCATGATTCTAAAATTTCCAATTATTTCTCTCCCTGAACGTCTTCTATGCCTCATTTCTAATTTAAATTCTGTCCCATTTGGATTTAGCTCTTCAAAATATTCGATATGTAATAATGCTTTCGATAGTGCTTGCTTCTCTGACAAGTTGGAAACCGTAGGTTCCACTGTAAACACCGTCGTGGCAAAGTATTTAACAACGTCCAATTTTGGTGGATGTCCATTTATTCTCTGATCCTCGAGGCCATGTGTAGATGAAAAAATTAAAACAGATCCAATTGATGCCAATTGCATCAAAGTAAACGAGACGGAGCTGCTCTGAAACTTCTCTAATGAATCAATCACAATTAGTTTCTTGGTTTTAGAAGTAGAACTCCACAATCTTAATCGGTTCAATACGCCTTCAATACTCGGCTCTGATATATATTCTGATACCTCAATTGGTGGATTAGTGCAAGCAAACGAGCAGTAAGCAATTTCAACACCGCTTCTCTGTTGAATTAATCTTATAAGTGCTCTACCTGATTGTACTATGGAATCAATGACTAGCATAACAGGGCTCAATTCCTTCAAGCTCAAAAGTCTTTCCACCAGTATTAATTGATGATCCAATTTTTTCTCCATATTTACTTCACTTCTACTAATAAAATAACAAACTTACACAAATATATTACAGCTATCGGATATATTTTAGAATTCGTTCGCACAATAAACTGTAAAATTTTTGGACTAGTAACCAAAAGTGTTGCAGATTATCCTATACACTTCCTTTTATCTACTTACCAAGCTAGCGGCCTACCAACTTCTTACTATAACTTACTACGAAAACCATCAGCATAGAGCATTTTCAGCAATAGGGAATACGCTTAAGATTTTCATATCCATCTACTTCTTTTATAATTGTTCATATAAAACCCCCATTATATAAAATTTTACAAATTATTAAAACTAAAATCAAAAGAAAAGAAAAAAAGCAAACAATATTTTGAGTGTTGCCATCTGC